>ML777766.1:1090029-1149105 GCA_009831015.1 Picea engelmannii | reverse complement strand
CCCCCCCCCCCCCCCCCTCAGTGGCTGGCGATGGATTTAAAACCTTTTTCGACAGACAGATATAACAATGTGACCATTGGGTGGATTGGTATGGGCACTAGAGTTAAGGTGTAGGTTATGGGGAGGTCTCGGGGTCAAACCCCACAGGCTCCCATTTTGGTTGTATAGTTATAAATCTGGATAAATTTAGCGAACAATCTCTACATTTGGCAGTAGTCACCAGATATGGCGTACCTCCACCAGATTTGGTGGGGTCCCGTCGTTATATAATTTTGAATTTTCGAATACGGGTTGTCCTTGAGAAAATCGGGGATGCCACGTGTCGCCCGCTGATTGGGCCACGTGCATCTCCTTGTTGGTCCACCTGGATGCTCGTTGTCATGTCCAGTCACTGTACAGGACATGTGGTGCTCCATGGATGGTGCCACGTGGCGTCTCCTAGGGCTGCCATGTGGCACATTGTGATTGGCCCACATGGACCCCTGAAAAGTCTAATGGCAGGTGACACATGGTAGCTTGTTGTGTTGCCACATGGCATGTTGACATCAACTTCCATACGATGATGTCACCCTACCATGTCAGTTTTTGATGTCATACTGACTTCAACAGTACGGACGATGAGGTGTCCCCTGCTAACTGGTCCTGGTTGATCACAACTTTGACGTGAATATATTTCAAACCGTAACTCCATTTGACGAGTCGTTTGCGCCATTAGAAATCTTGTGACATACTCTTCGGGACCATGCCAGTTTCACTGAGTTTTGAGAAATTTTAATTTTTTCCCTTTCTCTGTCTGTTGAAGCCATTCTAAGCATTTTGAGTTGCCTATGTGAGTTCTGAGTTATTCTTAGCCTTCTCTTGATCCTTTTTGGATCACCTACTGAGAATATGAACATTCCAAGAACAAATGTAATTTATTTTCATCATGATATTTACAAAGGTAACATAACCCTAGCCCATGCTTTTTGATTAATTATAGATGATCCCACATCTGGACTTTCCCATTCAAAGCAATCCAAAATACCAAGATACTTTTCAAGGGACTCGTTGACGGGTCTAAATTTGCCCAAAAACAGTCAGGGTTACCCCCGCTAAGAAGTCCCAATTAGACCTCTCATCGTTTGGAGTAGGGAACCCATCTGGATTCTAGCTCGGCAACCATTGTTGGTTTGGTTTTACCGGTTGTGGCCTAGTCCACCGATGAAGGTGAGTGATGGATGGTTATGAAAACGAAATATGTAGATGAAGACTATCTAAATGCAGGCCTAATATACTCTAAACCTATCATAGCCTAGCCAAGAGAAAATTATTGTAACCACATGAGTTGTAATGAAACTAAACCTCGTTGAAAACCCCAATCAAATATTTATCATGAAGTTGCAAAGTTAGAGACACATTCATACATAAACATGGCCAGAAAAGTCTAAATCATATATGGGCATACATAAACAACTCATGTGCTCGAGGAAATATATATAAGAAAGAGTGACAAATAGTAAGAGTAACATAGTTTGCATTAGAATAATCCATAAACAAACATGCTCTTACAGCCAATGTGAACAACAAACATTCTACTTGAAATAGTTAACAAGAGAACAACAACACATGTGAATCCTTCTCTCAGTCAAAAGTTGGCCATGAGGGCTTCTCCGTATTAATAATTTCAGCAATAGTACATGAAAACTCTAAGGAAACCTCTCCAATTTTAGTTGACATTGTATTCCCAAACTAGTTCAGAAGTATACAATGTTTGAAGAGCCAAAATCCTCTACAAATTGAGCCTCTTCCCTCTCTTATACAATTCTTAGTAACCGTTGGGTGACTCTTTTCCTTCTTCTTGAAGAGGCGATTACAAAGTGGTTCGACTTCCTACTTCTTAGTGACAAGTCTACAATGAGGACAAAATTGAGATTGGTTGGGAAAGGGAAAAAATAGGAAACAAGTATGGACATCCTCTGGTCGTTATTTTTTCTTCATTTAAGGATTTTTATCCCTGATATATGTTGTCTAGATTTCTAGTTGATTGTATTGGGATCTGATCCTTCTGTAAGTTAGTTGTTCCAGCGCTACGTTGTTCATGGCCATGTTGTCCTCAAGGGTGCTCATGTCTTTTGCCAGGTTCATCATGAAAGCTTGTATCGTGGTATGGATGTTTACCGGTTGCAACAAATGTTGATCTATGAGGTCTATGGAGATGGTAGAGGCTGCCTCAACCAATGTTTTCCTTTGATTTGTGTTGTCATGCACCTTTTCCACTAGCTCTTTTGTCACAAGATTCTCTCTGAGCTCATCTAGCCTTGGTAATAGATTGTTCTTGATCAATTCCTATGCAGCTTTGTGTATCCTTGAACATATTTCCATTGATTTGGTAACTTCTCTGTCATCTCTCTGCCCCACCTGCTAACAATGGTCAAGTGCATACAAGTTCATTTTTCTATCTGATTTTGATGGTTGGTACAATTCTGGAGGTTCATTGGGATTTTCAGCGATCCATCTGTTGATGTCGTTGACGCCTTATCAAATAGTTGTGTATTGTGTCAGTTTTGTTTGTATATGATTATTCTACTCTATGATTATAGTGGTTGTTTCTTGAAAGAGGTGAAAGTGAGCATACATGTCTATGATGGATTATTCTAATTCTCTTTTGACCTTCTCGACACTAAATTTGGAACTTTGAAGCATGTGTTCATCAATTTTGACTTTCTAGATTTTTTCCTCCAGCTCTCTTATTCTTTCCTCTTTCTCCTCATTCCACTGGCATAGTCTTCGAATGTTATCCACATTAACATTCATAAATACAGAGCTATTCATAGTCATTTCTATGGGGTTTTCCCTTACATCTCCTGTCACAGGGACATGTGTGACAACTGATATGGGAATCCCTTCCATTGTTGGCACCTTTTTCACTTGTTCCTGCACAATTCTTCATGTCTTGTTGTCATAGGTGAATCTCCTTAAGTCAAGCACTTCATTTGGTTGGAATTATTCCCAAAGTCCAAGTCCTAGGTCATTGTCTGATATGTTTGTTCCTATGTTCGCATTAGACATTTATAGGATATTTGTTTCCATTGAGTTGGTGTCACCCCCTCTATCTTTTGTGTCTTTTTGTTGTCTCTCTACCTCATCTACCTTTTCAACTACATGTTTAGTTTCTTTGTCTGCTTGTTCTAATGTTTCTTTTGCCTCTGCTTCCCTGGATGCTTGCTCCTTTTGTTTGATCTCTTGTTCTGCTGCAGCCTTTGCCTCTACCTTGACTTTGGAATTGGAATTATGTGCATCAATCTTACGCTTTATTTTTTACTGCATCATTCTTATTTTTTAGGACTTTATCCTTATCCCTCCTCCTCTTAATAGTCGGTACTTCCTCTACTTCTTTCGCCGAACTTGAGTGTATTGAGGTGGAAGTGTGAGGTAATTGCTCAGCTTCCTCTTCCTCTGCCCTTTTCTTGGCTTCTTCCCTAGCCTTTTCTTAATTTGTGATCCTCCCTCTTGGTTGGCCATGCATGTTAAATCTGACTTCGTCATAAGTCCAGATGTTTTGGTGCACTTCTTCTTCCTCCCAAATGGCTATGGTATATTCCCAGGGAAGATCGATCTTATGAAGTGGTCTCTCACAGTATTCTTGGGGTCATGTCTTTTGTACCGCTCTTCTTCGAAGTGATAATAAATCAAGGTATTTACCTCTACTTGATCTTTATTGGTGTTCTAGAAGAAGTAATTACCAACATAAAGTGGTAGCGGCAGCCAAATTTCCTTTTTCCGTCAATATAACATTCCCCCAACCCCGTGTATGATGGTATGGTATGCGATCTCCTGAAGTACAATCTTGTCTAACATGAATCGAGGAAGCATATGAGGTGGTTTCATTGCACCATACACATTGATATATGTGTCATGTTCCATGATGTACCAATCCACAATTCTCCTTATGAATGTTATATCTTTATCGGTCTTGCAAGGGGGAGTGGTGCAGAAGATGAATTCGTATAAAGGAGCCAGAAAGTACTCACATATCCTATGGTATTTTGTGCAATACTTGTGCTCCCAAAGAACCTTATAATACACATGAATTTTTGGTTCGAACGGCTACCAACTCCATCCTATAAATATGTTGAACCTACACATAATAGATCTAGCTAGAAAATACCACACACATTTGTAGAGAGAAAGAATGGAAGAATTCTCATAAACCATATTTCGCACTCAAAGAGTGAATAATTTACAATAGATATAGGATACATGAGTAAGTAATAAGCCATAGTGGTTGTCTAGAGTGATCTAGACACACGCCAGCAGTTATGGGAGTAAACTGCCACCTAGTCTAGTCTCTTAGGTAGTTACAGGAGTGAATTGCCACCTAGTCTGAGTTAACTAGTCTATTAGTCTTCAATTAGACTGAAACAATGTGAATTGAGGAGGATATCGGGGAATCATGAGTAATGCACTATTCTAGTGATGATCCCAAGGACAATGTGCATTAGCTGGGGATGATCCCAATGTTGCATGGTGATAATCCCAATCTAGCATCTAGACTCCACTCAACTGATCAAACTGAAGTGAAAACTGAAGAGAATATTCTCCTAGAGGAATATTCTCCCTAAAATTTAGGAGATTGGATAATGACTAATAAACAATGGGAAAACCTTAGGAAAAATAAATCCTAGGTGTCTATGAAGTACTCCAACACCCCCCCTGAACATCACTATGGTGAAAATAAAGAATGGGTCCCAGCAACGAGGCCATGTTAGGTACCCAAATACAAAAGATACATTGAAATAAATGAGGAAAGAGGGAAAACATCATGGGAAACCCCCCCCCCCTCAAATCACAATGCATAAAAAAAATAAAAAATGAGAAGGAACAAAAATCAGTTGCTAAGCAATCATGTCCTTCACTCCAAAAAGACCTCGCAAGTGTGCAAGTTTGTGCTCGTTGAAGATTTTGTTGAAGATGTAGATGTCTGCATGGATATGATGAAGTAGATGCACCATTTATATGTCCATGGATATCCACTTTCTCTTCTTGTAATGAAGAATATCCAAATAAAGTTTGGATGAAACTTTGAAAACCATGCGGTCGTTTCTCGAAAAATGCTAAAATTTTGTTGATTTTTAAATGATCATAACTTCACTTCCCGGAATCCATTTCGGACGATTTTGTTTTTGAAATTGGATATTTTCCCGAGAGGAATTCAAATATCCAATTTTTTTCTGCAAATGTTTCTCATAAAATATCATAATTGAGTCTGATGTGCACGGCTCCCTTTTTGTCTCCTGAGATGTATGCATTGCACATGGAAAAGTGTTTGCATGTGACCCCTGAGATGCATGCCATATATCTTCCACATGAAATATAGAAAAAAAATATAAAATGGAGTAGACATCATCTTCAATTAATGGAATACAAATTTGTGCAAATACTTGTGTAGAAGACTCTTTAGAATAAGAGGCTTGATCTTCTAACGGTTTCTCTCCTAGATCTATCTTTCCAATCCCCTGCAAATAGTTATAAGGCGTGAGAAGTATTGTCGGTGAGTAAAACATAGATTCCATCTTTTCTACGTGCTTCAATCTTCAGTACCTGCAAAAATAATTTGGTGTAGCTTTTTCTTAGAAGTTTGTCGGCTCTGATACCATGTAAATGTGTTGAACCTGCACAAAATAGATCTAGCTAGAAAATACCACACACATTTGTAGAGACAAATTCTGAAATAAGAAGCAAGAGAGAAAGAATGGAAGAATTATCATTAACCATATTCCACACTCAAAGAGTGAATAATTTACAATAGATATAGGATACATGAATAAATAATGAGCCATAGTGGTGTTCTAGAGTGATTTGGACACACACCAGCAATTACGGGAGTAAACTACCACCTAGTCTAGTCTCTCAGGAAGTTATGGGAGTGAACTGCCACCTAGTCTGGGTTAACTAGTCTATCAGTCTTCAGTTAACTGACTAAAATAGAGTGAAGTGAGGAGGAGATCAGGGAATCATGAGCAATGCGCTAGTCTGGTGATTATCGCAATGACAATGTGCATTAGCTGGTGATGATCCCAATGATGCATGGTGATAATCCCAATGTAGTATCTAGACTCCACTCAACTGATCAAACTGAAGTGAAAACTGAAGAGAATATTCTCCTAGAGGAATATTCTCCCTAAACTTTAGGAGACTGGATAATGACTAATAAACATAGGAAAAACCTTAGGAAAAATAAATCCTAGGTGTGTGTGAAGTACTCCAACACACCCCATCCTAGGGTATTTATGAGTTATGCACATGATATCCAAGAGGTATGAAGACATGTGAAATATTGGAAACGTTCTAGGTTGGGCTCCTTTTACCGAAGAGATAGCCATCGTGATATTTTTCAGATAGGATGTCATCCCAATTGAAGGATATGCCTTCATCTTCTCAGTAGTATATCAGGGGCATATATGATAGGGAGAATTGTGATGCGTCAGGTTCCCCATATAATCTACACATGGCTACCAATTACTGATAGGGTCTTCTCAAGGCACTTGTGGGATATCCACTTTTGGGTCTATATTTGAATTTTTTTTCGGCCTTGTACCACTTGGGAAACAAGTCCTTTGGCGTGTACTCAAACTCACTAAGGAGATTTCTATCCATCTTCTTACTTGCCTTTTTGATGTGATAACACTTGGCCAGATATTCATGTCTAAATGAAGCTATGGGGTCCTTCCTGGCATTGCAGGCGTATCTGTTGTTTACATCAATATTCTTTAAAATACATGTGATGGCATCAACACATGGGAAAATTGTCAAGTGTGCTACTACTCTAAAAATGCCTGACTTCTTGATATTTTTGAACACTTGGAGTTCATCTGGTTCTTCAGCCTCGAAGGAGAAGTTAGATTTTTTGAACATGTAGTAAACTTCTCCCCACTTCAACATTTCTCCATCCTTCTCCAAAATTCCTAATGTATCATTGTACGTATCTCCAATTATTTCCGGCTCACCTTCTTCTTTTTGGCTTCTATCGGAGGCCTTGGTCCCAAGTACCTTGATTATTGTCTTCTTTCGAGGTGACATGCTTGAACCTGCAGGAAAGATGAGCTCAATGCATATATTAAAATAAAACACAAAATTGAATGGAGCTTAATAATTTGAACTACCAGAGAACTCATTGGGGCTATTACTGGGAAACGATTCATCATTTGAAGATGTTATGGTAATGGGAGGCATGCTTGGGAAACTTGGTGAAAATCTGAGGAGGAGCGGGTGAAAAAAATGTGTGTAAGGTAAAATTGGAGGTCTAGAGATTAAATCCTCCGATGTGAATAAGAGGAGTTTGTAATAATTTGTCCAATGTGCATCAGACGAGTTAATGTGAAAGTCTCTGATTTCATTTCAGGACAGTTTATGTTAAGGCTTTCAAGAAAAAAATTAAAGTCGAAATAATTGGCTCTGATCAGTATCGTTGAGGACAACTCCTTCGATGTAAATCAGAGTATTTAACTCTAAATTCTCTTATAACACATCGTAGGAGTTATGTTTAGAGTTTCTAAAATAACAAAGAATCAACAAAGTTACTTAGAACTCCTTCTATCTTATCGGAGGAGTTAAGACAAAATCCTCCGATATGATCAGAGGAGTTGATGTGGAGCGATCCAATGTGACTTGGGGGAGAAAAAAGGTCATGGTTGTGATATGTCAACTTGATAGGTGGACTTGTTCATGGTTTCTCTCATTACTCAAGAAGAAAGGAGAGGCAGTCCCAAATAATTCTAACATAAAAAATTTATTTTCAGAACTTTCGGTCACAATCTCAAGACAGCGACATAGGTTTAGTCGTGAGGTTTCTTAAATAGACCTAGCATTGGCTAGGTAAGAAAAGGATGTGAGAACAATAGGATTGTGAGGGGGAAAATGGGGGGGGTTGACAGTAGATATTTTCCATTAGTTTGCAGGGACGAAACGAGTTAGAAATGAGAACAAACTGTAAGTGTTGCAGCCTAGGGTAGAGTTGTGTAATAAAATGAGAACAAAACAAAAACCCTAACCCTAGAAAAAGAGGACAGCATATCAGAACTTACGTTTCCACTTGGTTAAAAAATAGAGGATGTGAGTACTAATGTAGGGGCTCAATGCGTTATACATCTATGTAGATCTCTTCTCACATTGATAGCTTAGCAGGATAATGAAAAATCGGAGTTGCTTAGTAAATATAGGGATCGACAAGTTTAGCATTAAATGTCGGGTTGGTAGGGTAGTTGTGGTCGAAGAACTTGGGAGAAAGTTATTCAATGAACATCGAAAAACTTAGTGGGATGTCCTCCAATGTTCATCGGAGAACTTGCCTCAATGTCCTCCAAACACATCGAAAGACTTGGAGGAAATTCCTCCGATGGGAATCAGAGGAGTTAAAGGCAATTGTGCAATAGGAAAGGTTATCGAAGGTGAAGAGGAGAAATCCTCCGATGTATATCGTATGATTTAGAAGTAAATCTTCCGATGTACATCGGAGGAGTTAAAACTAACTTTGTCGATTTTCCCAGACTTGTTCAAAAAATGATTATTTCAAGTTCTTCTTTTGGCCAGTTTTTTCTTAAGGTAAGTAGGACTTCCCCAAAATGCTTGAGGTAAAGAGAGTGATCAATGGAAGTCTCTTACAAATCATATAATAAAGGGGCTATGTTTTCTCGAAAGGGAAATTGCAATGGAATGAAGGAAAATGGAGGGTTGTAGTGCATGTCACAACAAATGGAGACACATTGGGCAAAGCCTTGAATCTCTGTAATATGATGGCCATACATACTTTTGGGGAGGGTGCACTCATCATGAAAAATCTCAAGAGAGACATAATAGGTCCCATAGCTTGGATTCCAAGAGAAATTAGATGATACAAAGAAGGACGAGCCATTTCCTTTGACCAGATTGCTTTCAAATTATTTCGTATTCATATGATAAATGACTAAAATAAAAGGTGTAGGGAGTATAATGAAAATGAAACATCAATAATGTTGAGAATACAAGTTATTTTGGATTTCTCTAGTGTTTCCCCACTACTAGCGAGCGTATATAGCATCGACAGATTCACCCTGGTGTCACAATCCTTGCTTCGCTACCAATGAGAATCCATAGCCTCGACGGAGATACTTGGATGTCCCAAGTGATCTAGAAATCCTTTCCCCAAGCCTTTACCTTTATAAAATTTGATTCTCTTTTGTTTAGAGAGACGTGGATGTGGGGATTCCAGTTATCCTTTAAAGGCACTAAAGATGACACATGTGATAGTGATATTTTATAACTTTATTATAGATGAGAGAACTTCCTGAGTTACAATTTATGAGATAGCACGAACGTCCCTTCCAAACCATTTTCTTTCAATTCACATAATGTAACAATTTGTTCTTAATTAAAGGCTCTTGGTACTATATTTTGTTGATCTGTTCTAATGTATTAATGAGTTATGTTCCTCCACTATATCTTACTCGAGACAGTATATAACGAGGCTTACATGTTGGGGTTATGTGGATTGAACACCATGTCATAGAATTTTTAGGTTATCGACACCGGGTGTGTTACAATTTAAAGATATGACTAGGACTAATGTAGTGGAAACTCAAAATCAGGTTAGCATCTTTCAAGAAGGATCTGAAAAAACAAATATAAAAACACACTTGGAAGCAAACAAAATATAAACCAAAGCAAAAGAAAAGATAAAAATAAAAGGGGAAAATGGTAAAAGTAAAAAATTGATTTATGTACAAGGGAAAAATAGCCTTGAAGGCTAGCTAATATACTACTTGAGAATTTGTCCATTAACGGGGAGAGAATCAAATTCCCCTTGAAGGTTTTGCAACCAGAAGGTGCCTTGGCAAATATTTTCTTTGATAATGTAAGGACCAAGCCAAAGTTGTTGGAACTTCGAATGTTTCCCTTTATCTTCATGTGGCTTATCCCATTTGAGGACTAAGTCCCCAACTTGGAATTCTTTCCCACCATCAAATTTCTAATCAAACCAGTGTTTTATTTTCTGTTGATGAGTTTCAAACTTGTTTTTGTCTTTAGCGCAGCTCTCTTATAAACTTAGCAAGGTATTGATGTGTCATTGAATGACAGGGCAATCTTTGCCTCGGGACTGTTGAGTTATTTGTAGGGAAGGAAGGTAGATATTCAAGGGCAAGACAACTTCTTTCCCATAAACAAGGAAATATGGATAATTCCCTATTGCGGCCTTAGGAGTGACATGATTATCCTGAAGGGAATTTGATTAAGTGTTGTGCCAATTTCTCTGGTGATCACCACGGTTCATTTGAGGATGTGTATTATGTTTTAGTTTGTGGATTCCGCCAATCCATTACCTTGAGGATAATAGTTGGCAGTGTACTTCAAAATAATCCCTTTCTCTAATGCAAACTCAGATAATTTTAAAGATGAAAAATAAGTTGCATTATCAAACACTACAGAGTTAGGAACTCTGAACCTTGTGATGATGTTATGTTCAAGAAAATTAATCACTACCTCTTCATTTAATTTGACTTGTGGTACTGCTTCAATCCATCGTGTAAAATAATCAGTAGCGATTAGAATCTACCTGTGTTGTTTGGAGGAATGGATGTTAATCTAACCAATGATGTCCAAACCCCATAGTTCAAAGGGTTATTCAATAGCAACAGGTTGGATTGGAATAACATCTTTGTGTTCTCTTCTTGCAGCTTTTTGGCATGCTTCACGGCTTCTTGAATATGCATTGGGCCAATAATATCCAACTCTCAACACTTTGTGAGTTGTTGTGTCTCTCGAAAAATGGCCACCAGTTGGTCCATCATGCATGTCCTTCAAGACCTTATCAGCATCTTGCTTTTAGAGGCACTGTAGTAACACTCCATCATAGTTTCTTCTAAACAAGATGTCATGTAACAATTGATATTGTAAGTATTTCAAACAAAGTACCCTCTTCTGCTTAGAATTAAGATGATTGGGGGTTGTGCCATGTTGCAGGTAATATTTGATATCGTTATAATATGATCCTTCAATGGTTGAGATGACATATGGAACTTATTGCGTATACATTGTTGGTTCATCTTTCCATATATCTTCATCTTGATCTTCATCATTTGTTTTGTGTGTTACTAGTTTGCATAGGCCTTGACCTTTCACAATATTGGTTGGTTTGAATTCCAGGTCATATTCTTGTAAGGTCATCATCCAATTTCCTTGTCACTCTCCTAGTTCTCTTCGAATGAATAGGGACCTGACCTCTAGGTGAGGGATGATAACTTTCGTATGATTTTTTTGAATATAAGGTATGGACTATTTTATGGATTTATGGACAGCAAAGGCTTGCTTATCCACCAAGGGATAGTTTAGCTCAACGCTTTTTAATCTAGTGCTCATGAACACGACAGGATACTCGTCTCCTTGCTCATATTTATGTGTAAGCACTGCTGCCAGGGAGTGATCAGATGCAAATGTATGTAGAAAGAAATATTTGGTAAAATATGGACTCCACAAAGATGGTGCAGCAGCTACGATAGCTTTGATATTTTCAAATGATTATTTCTCCACTGGTGTCCATTTAAACTGAACATATTTCTTGATCATTCTTTGAAGCGGCTTCACAATTTCGGCAAAATCTGGAATGAATATTCTTATAAAATTGATTGTGCCAAAGAATGATTGCATTGGTTTTTTTTTCTATGCGGTGGGGGAATTTGTAGAATGGATTTTTTCCTTTCCGAATCCACTGAGATTATGTCTTTGGAGATCACATGTCCCAATAAAATGCCCTATGAAATAGAAACAACATTTTTCTTGATATTTAAAGAAATAACATATTTCCTACATCGTTCAAATATGATTTTCAGATGCTTTATATGGTCTTCCCTCTTATTTGAATAGATAGTAACATCATCAAGGTAAACCACCACACTTTCACCGATTAATCCTTAAAAAGTGATATGCATTGCCCTTTGAAACGTAGCTTTTGCGTTCATCAAGCCGAAGGGAATTCTTCTATAAGCATATGTTCCCCACCTGGTCCAGAATGTGGTCTTTAATCAATCAGGTTCTGCTACGAGAACTTGATTATATCCTGAAAACCCGTCTAACAGAGAAAACAACTCAGATCCAGAGACAAGTTGCAGGATTTGTTCCATCAGGAGAATGAGGTATTTGTGTTTGTCGGAAGCACAATTTAGATTCTAGAAATCTATGCAAATCTTGATTTCTCCTTAATATTTCCTTACGGGCACCATGTTAGAAACCGAAGTCGAATGTCAAACTTTAAAGATTATTCAGGCATCTAAAAACTTCTTTAATTCTTTCTATATAAGAGGCTCAAGAGTTGGATGTATCTTTCTGAGTTTCTATTGAAATGGATTGATACCCTCTTTAATATGGATCACATGTTGTATTATTCGGGTATCATATGTTTCCAAGTCGTCATAAGTCCAAGAAAAAACATCTCGATACTTCTTAAATAGTTATGTGAATGTGTGTTTTTCTATGTTTGAACAACAGGTGCCTAGATTAACATATTTGGGTTGTTCATATGTTCCAAGATTGACCAAGAAGTGCATCATAGAAGAATTGTTGGTCTTCAGGTTGGTCGGCCTCCTGAACTTGGATTGCAAATAGAATAATTTCTCAATATTTAAAACGTTCTTCGGGATGCAATTGGTCTTTACCTTGTTTTCCTCCTCTCGATAGGTTTGTAACTCTTTCTAATGTGTCTCATCGTTGATCACTACATCTTGGAAAGTGTCTGAGATAGTGAGAAAATTGATAATTTGTGTGTCACTATCAAATACTCTCCAATTTGTAATGTTTTCTGGTATGGAAGGCATGAACATAATTTCAAACGAAAAACCATCATCAGGGGGCATTAATCTAGATGTTGCATTGGCCAATATATTTTCATCTATATTTTAATCACAAGGTAAAGAAGTAATAGTAAATGCATCAAATGAGTAAGGAAAATTCCATACCTCTTGTTGATATGCCTTTAGATGCAGAGACATGCAATGAACAATATTTCTTACATATGGAACGACGATTTCAGAGTCACCAAACACCTTAAGATATTTCACCTTGAGGTGGATGGCCTTTTTAAGACTTTGAACTAAATCTTTGTATTATGCGGTGTTGTTGGTGCATTCAAACTCTAGGCGACATGATATAAGTGTTTTTCCTTGTCCCCGATCAATTAGGACACATCCTTCTTCAACTCCATCTTGTGTCTTAGAGATATCGAAGAACATGGCCCACATATCAGGAATTTTGGTCTTGTTAGTTGAACTAAATACTAAGTTAGTTAATATTGTACAAGAAGTATTATGGGTTCGTGGGTGGAGTTTAGATTGTAATTCTGACGATATTTCATATGTTTGTGTCTAATAACATCCGTAGTCAGTCTCAAAAAAGTAATTACCCAAGACAAAATGTGGAAAACTTATGGGTTCATTCTTACCTTCCAATTATATAACTGTGTGCTTCATCTGTGCTTCGCTATTTACACGGATTTGATTCGCTTTACCCTTATACAAAAGCCACAAATGAGACCAATCAGTAGAAAAGTAACCCTAAATTTTGGTCGACCAATGTCTTCTCAACAGAAAACCGTAACTTTCTGGTATGTCTACAACAACAATGCCTATGGTTTAATGGACCCTAGGATCAAATGATAATCTGATTAAGACATCCTTGAGTTCACCTTTTACCTTGATGTTTTTCCTATCTAGTTGTATAATCATAGTTCTTGTTATCTGAGAAACAACATTTATCTTTGGGCAAACAAAAAAGGGCATTATGTTTGATGACGCACTTGAATCTGCTAGACAATTATGTTCATTGAAATTAAAAATTTCATAAGTGAGCAAAAAAGGTGGTACCTGAGACTTTGAGTATGTTCCTATACTTGTTGCATTTATGGTTGATGTTATTTCTACCTTGTGTATTTCATGTGCCTCATTTTTCGAAATTATTTTTTCAGTAACAACAACAGTTCTTTTCTGAGAGTCATCAAGATTAAAATCAACATGTAAGAGCTCACGTTGTTGTGGTAAAGAATAGATATCAAACATGGAAATCTTAGATTTTGTTTTCTTCATGTCTTCTATCACATTGTAGTCAAGGGCCTGTGTGTTGGAGTTGTTTATTGTTTGACTAGATTTCAACTCACATGCTTTGTCATTGTTTGGTACCATGTTAAGCTTGGTGTTATTCCCAGTTGAGGTAGATGTACTAAGTTTATCTGTGTTGGTTGGGGAAGCTTTTCTTTTTTGTTGTTGATTTTCCCTTGAGCTGCGTCATTTGGTTTTGGAGGAGCAAGAGGAGGAGTGATTTTCCTAAGAGGAATATTGTCCTCTTTGGGGGAAGGAGCGTTAGGAACTGGGCCTTTGTTGTATAAATTGTAATTAGTTTGGGTAGTAGCCTTGATAAATGGCATATCTTTGATATAGACTTATTCAATATGTTCATCATATGATTCTGGACACTAGTCCCAAAAAGGCATGGAAGATTCTGGGGGAATCTCATCGGTTGTGTCAGTGGGAGCTTGTGTGGGGCTCTCACTATTTAAGTTATGTTGATTTAACAACTGATTTATCACTAGGTTCATGGAGTTGACCCACTGAGGGCAAGTCTATTTTGGGTGGTTTTGTTGGTGATAAGAGAAGAAACTATCATTGTTGAAACTATCTAAGTTAAAATCCATATGAGGGGTTCGGGTGGTTTTGGTGGACTATCTTGTCTCTTAAAGAACGAGCGAAAAGTTCAAGGTTTTGATGATCCTTCACCAACATTATTTTTAAGATCTACCACTTCGTTAGACAAATTCTTAATTATTTTAACCAAGTTTTTGATATCCTTTGGTTCCTTTTCGAGTGGTTTAGTTAACAACAAAGGTCTCTTCCCAATTGTTTTGGTTTCCTCGATATGAGAGTGATGTCCATATGAAGACAATTATCTTTATATTATTTCAGCTTCATCAAAGTTAAGTGCCAAGATGTTCTTGTTAGCCCATTTGACAAACATTCCTATGGAAGGATTTAACATTGTCGTATAATATTCAGTGGTTAAGGATTGAGCAAGAGCTACATCGTGGGGAAATTTGATTAAGACATTGAGAAACGTTTGGTTGAAATCTGTTAACTTCTCTTTCTTTTCCATCTTCATGGTTCCTAGATCTTTGTGGAGAGATGTAGTCATTTTCCTTTCCCCGAATTTCCTAATAAATAGCCTCTCAAAATCATCCCACTCAGTTATAGACCCAGGTGGTAGGTTGAAATACCAAGTAGATGCTCTACCTAAAAAAGTATAAGGAAATATCCTACAGACCACATCTTCATGTTGAAAATTTAGTAGGTGAGTGGCTAGGAAGAAGTTATTTAAATGGTCTTGTGGGGACCCTTTTTTATCTGTATCGAATTTTGTAAGGACTTTATCATATTTTCTTGGCATTTCATGTAACTATCTATCCAAATTCAGACCACATTCGGCCATTGGCACATTCCCCCATTATTTGTTCTAAAGTGATTTATGTGTTTTCACCTTCAAGTTCTTCCTCGGGTTTAGTAAGGAAACGTGTGGCTCGACTCAAGGGTCTCGTAACTTCTTGTAGAGCTATTTTGATGAGGTCTCATACAGAGTCAATGTAAAAATCATGATTTATCTTAGGCCTTTCCACACCAGTTTATTTCCTCCTATGAATCTCAAAGGTTGTTGGTAACTTACCAAACAACTTTGTGTAAGCACGTGTAATCATGCGGGTTTCAAAGAGCTCTTCTCATGGTATGTGAAACCAAGTCTTTGTATGTGTTTATGGACTGCCAAAGGAACTTCCGAAATTAGGCTTTGAATCTTCGTAGGTAACTTTGTGTTCAGATTCGACTCGAGGGAACAAAGATGAAGTGGGATTATTTCCTAAAGACTGATTTTGGTTGTGTAAATCGTTTATATAAGCCATAAGGGATCTAAATTGTGTTGACGGGTATAAATTTTTTCGACAACGGTAAAGGGTTACCCACGGTAAGAATTCCCAATTAGGCCTTTCATCATTTGGAGTAGGGAACCCATTTGGATTTTGGCCCTACAGCCATTGTTGGTTTGGTTTTACTGGTTACGGCCTAGTCCACTGATGAAGGTGAGCTATGGATGATTATGAAAATGGAATATGTAGATGAAGACTATCTAAATGCAGGCCTAATATACTCTAAACCTATCCTAGCCTAGCCAGGAGAGAATTATTGTAATCGCATGAGATATAATGAAACTAAATCTTTTTGAAAACTCCAATCAAATAGTTGTCATGAAGGTGCAAAGTTAGAGACACATGCATACATAAACATAACTAGAAAAATCTAAATCATATATGTGGATACATAAAAAAATCATGTACTCAAGGAAATATAATATAATAAAGAGTGACAAACAGTAAGAATAACATAGTTTGTGTCAGAATAGTCCATAAACAAGCATGCTCTTACAGCCTATGTGAACAACAAACATTTTGCTTGAAATAGTTCGTAGCAAAACAACAAAACATGTGAGTCCTTCTCTCAGTCAAAAGTTGGCCCTGAGGACTTCTCCGTATTAAGAATTTCAACAATAGTACATGAAAACTCTAAGGAAATCTCTCCAATTTTAGTTAACATTGTATTCCCAAAGTAGTTCAGAAGTATACAATGTTTGAATATCCAAAATCCTCTACAAACTGAGCATGTGCCCTCTCTTATACAAGTCTTAGTAACCGTTGGGTGACTCTTTTCCTTCTTCTTGAAGAGGCGGTTACAATGTGGTTCAGCTTCCTACTTCTTAGTGAAAAGTGTAAAATGTGGACAAAATTGAGATTGCTTGGGAAAGGGACAAAACAGGAAATAGGTATGGACATACTTTCGTTGATATTTTGTCTTCATTCACGGATTTTTATCCCTTATATATGTTTTCTAGATTTCTAGTTGATCGTACATGGATATGATCCTTCTGTAATTTAGTTGTTCCAGGCATGCGTTGTTCATCGCCATGATGTCCTCAAGAGTGCTCATGTCATTTTCCAATGTCGTCATGAAATCTTGTACCATGGTATGGAGTTTTACCAATTGCAGCAAATCTTGATCTATGAGGTCTGTGGAGATGGTAGTGGTTGCCTCAACCATTGTTTTCTTGTTATTTGTGTTGTCATGCACCTTTTCCACTAGTTCTTTTGTCACGAGATTATTTCAGAGTTCGTCTAGCCTTGGTAATCGGCTTCTCTTAATCAATTCCTGCGCAGATTTGTGTATCCTTGAGCATATTGCCATTGATTTGGTAACCTCCATGTTATCTCTCTACCCCACCTGCTGAAAATGATCAAGTGCATACAAGTCTATTTTTTTTTCTACTTTTGATGGTTGGTACAATTCTGAAGGTGTATCGGGATTTTCAGTGATCCATCTGTCGATGTCATCGATGCCTTCTCATATAGTTTTGTACTGTGTCAGTTTTGTTTGTATCTGATTATTATGCTCTATGATTATAGTGGTCGTTTCTTGAAAGAGGTGCAAGTGAGCATACATGTCTATGATGGTTTCTTTTAATTCTCTCCTGACCTTCTCGGCACTAAATTTGAAACTTTGAAGGCTATGTTCATCAATTCTAACTTGCTGGAGTCTTTCCTCCAGTTCTTCGATTCTTGCCTCTTTCTCCACATTTTGTTGGCAAAGTCTTCGAATGTTATTCGTGTTAGCATTCATGAATGTAGAGACAATCATAGTCATTGCTATGGGGTTTTCCCTCGCATCTTCTGTCAAAAGGATGTCTGTGACAACTAATATGGGATACCCTTCCATTGTTGGCACTTTTTTCACTTGTTCCTGCAAAATTCTGTATGTCTTGTTGTCATAAGTGAACCTCCTTAAATCAAGAACTTCACTTGATTGGAATGCTTCCTAGAGTCCAAGTCCTATGTTGTTTCCCGATATGTTTGTACCTATGTCAGCTGTAGACATTTTTTGGATATTTGTTTCCATTGGGTGGGTGTCACCCCCTCTGTCTTTTGTGTCTTTCTATTGTCTCTCTACCTCATCCACCTTGCCAGTTGCCTCTTTAAATTCTTTTTTTGCGTATTCAGTTACTGCTTTTACCTTTGCTTCCTTGGTTTCTTTCTCATTTTGTTTGATCTCTCGTTATGTTGCATATTTTTCCTCTACCTCAGATTTGGCCTTGGCCTTGTCTGCATCGATATTACGCTTCTCTTTTAATGCATCATTCTTATTTTTTAGGACTTTCTCCTTATCCCTCCTCCTCTTATCAATCGGTACTTCCTCTACTTATTCCATTGAACCTAAGTGTATTGAGGTAGAAGTGTGGGGTGATTGTCGAGCTTCCTCTTCCTCCTCCCTTTTCTTGGCTTCTTCCCTAGCCTTTTCTTCATTTGTGATCCTCCCTCTTGGTTGGATAGGCCTGTTAAATATGACTTTGTCATAAGTCCAGGTATTTTGGTGCACTTCTTCATCCTCACAGATGTTTGTGGTATATCCACAAGGCAGACCGATCTAATTGAAGTGGTCTCTCACAGTATTCTTGTGATCCGGATTATTTTTGAGAACGAAAATGAAAGCAGAGATATTACAATGAAATACACATAAATATTTTCAGAAACAGAGAAATACAGTAATACATGATTTATATTAATGAAATAAATGTACAAAGACTGTAAAAACACAGAGTGAAAGACTCACTAGAATGGTGGCAACTTATCTCTAAGAAGAGATGTGACGTCTACTCGCATTCGCAAGAAGATGATTTTTACAATGAGGCTCCAAAGGTCTTTTTAACATAAGTAAAATCCAAAACATTAACCCTGGAAGATGAAAATCCAAAAGGTTTGCAGGCCCCGATGGGGGTAGTTGATACGTCAACTTCTCAGGGGTGTAAATTTTGCATACAATCTTTGTTTGGGGCTCTCGATACACCGTTGGAAAGGTCTAATCGAGATGAAAGATTTTCTACTGACCCAAGTCAGTGCCTTTTGACAGTCACTTGGGCCCAAAATCCCCAAAAAACATCGTTTAGGGCCTCAAAACAGCCCCAAAAGTTTCGAACCCAAAAAAATGTCGAAAAACTGCCAAGATGGAAAAATATTTTTTGAGCCCGTGGGATAGGTGGGTGCCCACCGATATCCACCTGGATAAATCCTCCCTCCTTAGGAAGAAATGGTCTCCTTTGCGTTGATTTCTTGGGGGAGAGGGGGAAAAGTTTGATGAATCTGAATCTTTGTGAGCTACTTGCCTTGTTGGAGATGTCGCGTTGCTTGGTTTGTGAAATGTTGTCACAACCTATTGTTGGCGAGGTTGAGTCTGTTCAACTCGTCGAGATACATGAGAGGACTGTGTGCAGAAGGAATCTTTGTTCTTTGCTACAACCTTTTCTACTTGCTTCTGTTGGATAGAAGGTGATTGGGGCAAGGCTGTAATGGTTGTAGTGTCCTTTTTTTCACCTTTTGAACAAATTGTGAAGAAGCTAAATTTTTTAGTATGAGATACTACCTTGCGGCAATGTTTAGGTGGAACAGTAGTCGGAACTACCTCTGGTATTCTATAGAGATTACCCCCCGGAGAAATAATGACACTGTGAGGTTGAGACTCATAAACAACATGGCATTTCCACATATATGTCTGGCCTAAGAGAACATCACAAACATCCAATGGGGAAACATCACATAATACCTCATCCTTGAAGGGTTGGATACCGTATGATAATCGAAACTGCCAGATGACATGGAGATCTCATCCCTGGCGAAGCCACCTGATGTTGTATGGTTTCGGGTGTGGTGTTGTCGACAATCCCAACTGTTTGATGACCTCTACTCAGATGAGGTTCTTTTGGTTTTCGCTATCAACAATAAAATGCAGCAAGGTCCCCTTCACCCACATCTATGAATGAAAAATACGCTCCCCCTCTTCAAGATCTGTTGGTTCTTCTAGTTGAATTGTTGCGGATGCGACAATAGCAGTGGGGTCTACATCTATGATCTATCTTCTGTCGGTATTTTCTTAATTAGATTCAGAATCAGGGTTCGACTCCTTTTCTTTGATCTCAGCCACCAATGACTGTTTTGAGAGACATTCATCGGTGTTGTGCCAAGGGATTTTGTAGAAATCACACCATTTTCCAGTGTCCTTCTTTGTCTTCCCGTGACCCTTCTTTTCATGTGGATTAGATTGGTTTTGGGAGGTTGTTTGTTATGGCCATCTTTATCATACTTTGGTTGTTGCGAATTTGCAGACCCACACTCCCATTTATTCTGGTGCTTAAACTTCTGCTCAATCTTAACATCATATTGATAAGCAGAACCAAGTGATGAGATGTCCAGAAAATCCATTTCAATTTGGATGTATCTGTGTAGAGCCCCACGGGATTTTAGAACCAAATTTTGTTTGGAATCCTTGATACCCAGCTTGGTGCGCAAGGTATGGAAGGTATTGGTGAACTCCAAAACTACTTGGCCCCTTTCTTTCCGCAGTGTGGTCCATCTCATATATTGGTCCTCATAGTTTCCAACAGGGTAATACTGTTACTTTACTGCATCCACAAAAAAATCCCAAGTGGGCTCGGCCCCATATATTCCAAACTCCTCTATGGAAATTTCCTCCCAGTAAGTTTCCCACCAATGTTTGACATGGGGGAGAGTCTTAAGGAGTGTGAAGGTGATATTTTCCCTGTCGGAGAAATTATGAACAGAGAAATAACCCTCTTGCAGATTTAACCATTTTTCTAGGGCATCTGCATCTATCTGTCCTTCAAATATGGGAATATCAAAATTAACTTGTACCTTGAAAGGCGAGGTGCCTCTAAAGTGTTCACTCGATGAAGACGCGTATGTTGTTATCGGCAGGCGTTAAAGGATGTGGGAAAAATTCTCCATCATTTCATCCCTCTGTCGTGTGAGATCTTGCTCAAGCAACAGAGTAATAGAATCGTCTGCTCTATCGTTTTTCTTTTCTTCCACCATGGAGGGTTTCTTGGGCGTGCGAGAGAAATTGTCTTCAAGAGATACAAGCTCGAGATCCAACTTTCTATACTCGGACCTCGTCGGGGACATGAACTGAAAAACGATCAAGAGCATCTTGCTCTAATACCACTGATCTGGATAAATTTTTAGAACGAAATGAAAGCAGAGATATTACAATGAACTACACATAAATATTTCCAGAAACAAATAAATATAGTAATACATGATTTCTATTAATGAAAGAAATGTATAGAGACTGTAAAAATACAGAGTGAAAGACTCGCTAGAATGGTGGCAGCTTATCTCTGAGAAGAGATGTGACGGCTACTCGCATTCGCAAGAAGATGATTGTTACAATGAGGCTCCAAAGGTATTTTTAACATAAGTAAAATCCAAAACCCTAACCCCGAAAGATGAAAATCCAAAAGGTGTGTGGGTCCCGATGGGTGTAGTTGATACGTCAACTTTCCGAGGGCATAACTTTTGCATACAATCTTCGTTTGGGGTGCTCGATACACCGTTGGAAAGGTCTAACCGAGAAGAATGATTTTCGATTGGCCCAGGTTAATGCTTATGATTGTCACTTGGGCCCCAAATCCCCAAAAAACATCATTTAGGGCCTCAAAACGACCCCAGAAGTTTGGAACCCGAAAAACTGTCGAAAAACTGCCAAGATGGAAAACTGTTTTTCGATCCCGTGGGATAGGTGGGTGGCAACCGATATCCACCTGGATCATCTTGGGGTCATGTGTTTTGTGTCACTCTTCTCTGAAGTAATAATAAATCAAGGTATTTACCTCTTCTTGAGCTTGCTTGGTGTTCTCGAAGAAGTAATTACCAACATACAGTGGTAGCAGTGGCCATATTTCCTTTTTCAGTCGATATAAAATTCCCCAAACCCTATGTATTATGGTTTGGTATGTGATCTCTTGAAGTACAAGATTTTCCGACATGAATCGAGAAAGAAAATGAGGTGGTTTCATTGCACCATACACCTTGATATACGTGTCATGCTCCATGAGGTACCAATCCCCAATTCTCCTTATAACTTCTATAATTTTATCGGTCATGCAAGGGGGAGTGGTGAAAAATATGAATTCGTATAAAGGAGCCAGAAAGTACTCGCATATCCTATGGTATTTTGTGCGGTACTTGAGCTCCAAAAGCACCTTACAGTACACATGAATTGTTGGGTCAGACAGCTACCAACTCCACCCCATCCTAGGGTATTTATGGGTTGTGCACATGATATCCAGGAGATATGAAGACATGTGGAAGCTTGGAAATGTTTCAGGTTGGGATACTTTTACCGAAGAGAGGGCCGCCGTGAGATTTTCAGACAGGATTTCATCCCAATTGAAGGATACCCCTTCATCCTCGTAGTAGTATATCATGAGAATATACAATAGGAATAATTTTGATGCATCTGGTTCCCCATATAATCTACACAACATGGATACCAAGTATTAATAGGGTCTTCTCAAGGCTCTTGTGGGATATCCACTTTTGGGCCTGTATTGGAATTGATTTTTGGCCATGTACCACTTGGGAAAAAAGTCCTTTAGCGTATACTCAAACTCACTAAGGAGCTTGCTATCCAGCTTCTTTCTTCCATTTTCGATGTGATAACACTTGGCCAGATATTCAGGTCTAAACGAAGCTATGGGGTCCTTCTTGGCATTGCATATGTATCTTTCCTTTACATTGATATTCTTTAAATTGCATGTGATGGCATTGGCACATGGGAAAATCGTCGGGTGTGTTTCTACTCTGAAAATTCCTGACTTCGTGAAATTTTTAAACACTTGGAGTTCATTTGGTTCTTGGGCCTCGAAGGAGAAGTTAGATTTTTTGAACATGTGGTAAACTTCTCCCCACCTCAACATTTCTCCATCCTTCTCCAAATGTCTTGATGTATCATCGTACGTAACTCTAATTATTTATGGATCACGTTCATCTTGTTGGCTGCTACCAAAGGCCTCAGTCCCAAGTATCTTACTTGTTGTCTTCTTTCGAGGTGACATGCTTGAACCCGCAGAAAATATGAGCTCAATGCATATATTAAAATAAAACATAAAATTGAATGCAGCTTAAGAATTTGAACTACCAGAGAACTCATTGGGGCTATTATTGGGAAAAGATTCATCATATGAGGATGTTAAGGTGATGGTAGGAATGCTTGGGAAACTTGGTGAAAATATGAGGGGGAGAGAGTGAAAAACAATGCTTATAAGGTAAATTCAGAGGTCTAGAGATTAACTCCTCCGATGTGAATCAGAGGAGTTTGTAATAAGTTGTTTGATGTGCATCAGATGAGTTAATGTCAAAGCCTTTGATTTCATTTCAGGACAGTTTATGCTAAGGATTCCAAGCAAAAAATGAAAGTCGAAATAATTGGCTATGATCAACATAGTTGAGGACAACTCCTCCAATGTGAATCGGAGGAGTTAACTCTAACTACTATGATAACACATCCGAGGAGTTATGTTCATAGTTTTTGAAATACAAAGAATTGGTGGAGTTACTTAGAACTCCTCTAATCGTATTGGAGGAGTTAACATGAACTCCTTCGATATGATCGAAGGAGTTGACGTGAAGCAATCCAACGGGACTTGGGGGGGAACAAAGGCCATGGTTGTGACGTCGACTTGACAAGTGTTCTCATTTAGGGTTTCTCTCATTACTCGAGAAGAAACGAGAGGCAATCCAAAATAATTCTGATGTCAAAAATTTCTTTTTGAAACCTTCGGTCACGATCTCGGGACAGTGACCTAGGTTTAGTCGTGAGGCTTCTTAAATAGACCTAGCGCTAGTTAGGTTAGAAAAGGAAAAAATACCTAACCCTAGAAAAAGAGGACAATGTATCAGAACTTATGTTTCCACTTGATCTAAAATTAGAGAATGTGAGTGTTGATGTAGGGGCTCGATGCTTTATCCTTCTAGGTAGATCTCTTCTCGCATCAATAGCTTAGCAAGATAATGAAAAATCAGAGTTGCTTCGTAAATATAGGGATCGATGATTTTATCATTAAATGTCAGGTTTCTAGGGTAGTTGTGTTCGGAGAACTTGGGATAAAGTTATCCGATGAACATCAGAGAACTTAGAGGGAAGTCCTTCGATCTTCATCGGAGAACTTGCCTCAAAGTCCTTCGAACACACCAACAAACTTGGAGAAAAATCCTCCGATGGGAATCAGAGGAGTTAAAGGAAACAGTGTGATAGGAAAGGTTATCGAAGGTGAAGAGGAGAACTTCTTGGATGTATATCGGAGGAGTTAGAGGTAACTCCTCCGATGTACATCGGAGGAGTTAAAACTAAGTTTGTCGATTTTCCCAAACTTGTTCAAAAAACTTATTTTTTCAAGTTCTTCTTTTTGCTAGTTTTTTCTTAAGGTAAGTAGGACTTCCCCAAAAGGATTGAGTTAAAGAGAGAGGATGATGGAAGTCTCTTACAAATAATATAATAAAATGGGATCCATTTTCTTGAAAGGGAAATTGCAATGGAATGAAGGAAAATGGAGGGTTGTAGTGTTTGTCACAATAGGACCCCGGTTTTTCAAGATCTTGTTATGCCACTAGAAAGCATGTGTAGGCACCCTATCATGTAGTGTCTCATACCCCAATTTGTCCAAAAATTCACCTCCAATAGAGTTATAGACCCAAAATTATTCATCATCTTGATCTGTGATATGAACATGAGCATTATGGAGTGTGTTGATGAATCAATCCTACAGTGGATGCCACCTTCCTTTTAGTCTAATGTATTTGGCAAAGAGCCACCCTTGCACCCAAATATTTTTACTTGTATCATCACCCACTCTATTTAAAGTACGTAACCCCTATTCATAAAGTTGAACTTCCATATTCCCTAGAAGAAATATATTATCCCCACATCCTGAGATAGAATATTGACCAATCTTGACTTGTAGCACAGACCCAACTTTCCACACCATATATTTTTCAATAATTGAGAACACCAAAGTTAATTCCCACCATTGATTGGATGTGTTAACCATGGATTTCTTCCTAAGTATATCCAATCTAACATAGAACTAGGAGAGATATATTTATCCACCAAAATGTGTCACCAAAGACTATATCGTGTCAAAAAAACCCATAAGTATTTTGAGGCTAAGGCCTTCCCAAATAGTCGTATGTATTTGATACCCCTTACACCCAGGTCCTTGGAGATCGATATATACTTTTCCAGCTAGCTAGGTGAGAGCTCAAATATCTGACACTACCTTTGCAGAGGAAATTGAAACATGTTTTTCGAATATGAACTAAGATTCATTTGGGAATAAGTGCCAACATGTGTTAGTACACCAGTATGGCTTCAATTACTAACTTGATCAGAATCAGTCTTCCACCCGTGACAGCCACTACTTGCACCAAAAAATTATTTTCTTTTCTGTGTGTTAGAATTGCTTTCCAATCAGTCATCTTATAATTTTTGGGTTTAAGAGAGAACCCAAGGTATTTGAAGCCTACTTGCAAGTCACAAAAAGTAAAATTAAATATCCTTGAAAAAAATTGCTTCAAATCTTCCTTTACATATAGCAAGTAGACAACAAATTCGTTTAGATTAATGACCATCCCAGTGGCATCATAGAAAAGGTCAAGAATGTCCTTAATGGTTTGGACCTCATGTTCCATGCATTAGCAGAATATGAGGACATCATCTACAAATAAAATATGAGTAAGACTTCCATAATGACCCAGGCTTACCCTTTGTACTGAATTTGTTCTTTTTGTTGACTTTATATTCTTAAAGTCAACAAAAACAAGTAAAGTTCGTCACAAAAAGTAAAATAAAATTTCCTTGAAAAAAAATTCTTCAAATCTTCCTTTACCTATAAGAAGTAGACAACAAATTTGTTTAGATTAATGACCATCCTAGTGGCATCATAGAAGAGGTCAAGAATTTCCTTAATGGTTTGGACCTCATGTTTCATGAATTAGCAGAATATGAGGACAACATCAAAAAATAGAATATGATTAAGACTTTCATAATGACCCGGGCTTACCCCTTGCACTGAATTTGTTCTTTTTTTTTACTTTATATTCTTACTGAGGCCATCCACTATAAACAAAAATAAATAGGGAGAATGTGGACATCCTTGGCGCAAGCCACAACCAACATGAAAAAATGTCGAGCTAGATAAATTTAGTAAGATTCCAAATGAAACTTTGGACACGCAACACATGATCTACTTTATCATAGATAATTCAAAACCCACATGAATAACTAATAGTTTGAGAAAAATCCAAGAGACCCAATCATATTATTTTGAGAGGTCGATTTTCATTATCGAGACGTGATGCTTTGAAACTTTGATAGTGTGCATACCTTCCTATGCAGATCTAATTGCTTCGTGAATGAGGCAGCCCTTGAGAAAACCGAACTGCTCTGGAGTAATGAGAGAAGATAAAATTGTTTTAAGTTGAATGGTTATGATCTTGTCCATTATTTCATACAGATAGTTACACAAAGAAATTGGCCTAAAATCATCAAAGTAAGTAGGACAATCCTTCTTGGGAATTAATGCAATGAAGGTGGCACTAATACACCGAGGCATTTTTCTAGATTTCCTTACTTCTTCCACCATTCATAGAATATCATCACTGAGAATATCAAAAAAATATGTAAAGAATTCAGTTGTCATTCCATCAAGGCCCGAAATTTTGTCTCATTTAAAATAAGAAATTATGGCTAAGAGTCCAAATTTTTTGACCTCAACAAAGAGAGAATGATTTTCCACCTCCTCAATGAACCGAGGAAGCTACTCGATAAGTTTTAGTAATTATCCCATGTTCACTTGCTTTGTCTCCTTAAATAATTACTCAAATCGATTGATTCCCAATGTTGCCAAGTTCAAAAACCCTCTCACCTTATCACCACTTGGATCCTACAGTTCCCAAATCGTATTGTAATTCCTTCGGTAGTTGGAAAAATTTTGAAAGAATTTTGTATTTTGACCCCCTATTGAGATCCAAAGTGCCCTTCTTTTGAGTCGTTATTTTTTCTATTGTTATAGCAGTATATTGGATCGGTGATCTTATAAGGGTCGACACCTTTCCAAATATGAAATGGGTCCCTATTATCCACAAGACATAGAGTACAGTTGTTCCAATTATTCTTCAATATCCCTGAGAGCCTGGTCTTGTTGTAACCTTCGGTCCCTTTCTCAGGCCAAGGTATTTTCCTTAAGATTTTGCAAACTAGTGACAAATTGAACATTGGTTGGGATCCTAGAATATTCTTGATAGTGACTACAATTGTCCCTGACCAACTGACAAAAACCCTTGTCATCAAACCAAGATAGATTGTATTTGAATGGGGCTCCTGGATTCCCTGAACTCTTCTTAAACTCAAAGAATACTGTGTAATGGTTCGATCAACGTACCTTCCCCACCCATGAATAGTAGTTACCCAAGGAATGAAGTAACTCGTGATGAAAAAGGAACCTATCCAAATGTTTTGCAACAACAGCCTCTCCAATCTGATTATTGCACTAGATAGGACACAAAGATAAGATTTCCATATCGATCCAACTCAGATATTCCACATGTTCATTGAAGAAATTATACAGACGATTATCTGTGGTTGACTACCACCAAGTATCTTCCCGAATCAAAGTGAAATTTAAATCACTACCAATTATCAAGTCTCTCAAACTCAAGAAATTATAAGAGAATAACCTTGACCAAAAATCCTCCCTACCCTCATATCATCCATACAGATTTAGAACTGAAATGGATCTATCCAAATCCTTGTAGTAAACTTCAGTACATAAACCTGACATGATATTAAATCAATTAATGACTATGTAGTTAGTGGAAAAACCTATTATAAGGCCCCCCGAGAGGCCCATCAAGTCGAATCTGTAAAAAATCCATCCAGGAAACATCTTCAATAGTTCCCCAATAATAATTCCTGAGGGACCCATTGTTTCTTGTACTAAAATAATATCAGACCACTCCACCACCACAAAATGTTTTAGGGAGAGTTTCTTATGTATTCCCCCTAGGCCTCTCATATTAATAGACATATTAACCCTAGTGGGGGTTGTCCTGCTCTAAGAACCCTAGTGAGGATTTTTTGTCGACCTTGGGAGATTTCATGGTGGGCCCGGCCTTGTGCGAGCTTCAAATCCTATTTCTAGCCTACCTTATTCAGACCAATATGTTTAATTCCATCATATCCCAAACCCCCCGAAGTGTGGATGGAGGAACAAGGACGAAGTAAATATGGTTCCTGCCTAGACAAGGGAGAATTATTAGTAGAGGAATAGGGTTTTAGTCATACTGAGAATGGTGAGGGGATCAACTTGACAACTTTATAAGGATAGTCAGTATTGGAATCCCCCATCTCCTTTCTTGAAGGCCAAGAAGTCAACTCCTCACCCAAGTCTAGAATGGGATCAATCCTATCAATCACAGAGTTCCCAAGATCTACATTTAGAATAAAATTCAAAATCGGAGAAGAGATATTAGACTTACCCAAGTTTTGGTAGCCTGGTGATGAAAACTTTAACCACAAATCCTCTAGCTTGGACCACTTCTCATTCGCGAGGTCCATCTCATCTCCAAAGTGGTCCCAAATTCATGTGTCATTCAAATCACGTGGAGCTTCCTCCCCCAAGGGGACATTGACTTCACCAATCAGAATTTTTTATTGTTCCAATTGTTTATCCACGGTGGTTCCCATCCCACTACTCCTGCCAAATTCCTTTGGTGGACATGGTGAAGTCTGCACATCTTTTTTCGCCATCATGAAAGTCGAATCAGAATCCATAACCCCGTTATTCCTTCTAGATATCTCTTTGAACTTCTTCTTCAAACTCGAATCACAATCTGTAAGAACATGCACGACTCTATGGTAATGTAAGCATCTGAAGGGTATATTGACATAGTCATGTACCTGTGTAAAAATATGTTCTCCAACCACTAGGTCTATTGTTTTGTAGATCCATTGACAGGGATTCATCTCAACGAGAATCTAATCCATTGACTGGAGTGGACTATTTTTGTATCTATCATCAGCAGTAATGAAAGACCCTAGAACTTCACTAATGTTTTTAAAACTTGAGTCTGACCAAAACTCCAAAGAAATATTTGGGAGCTTAATCCAGATAGGGACAATGTTCATTACCTCCTCCCTCACATCAAACAAGGGGTGTCACGGTTTAACGCTAAGCCATTTTTTTCCCAATACCATCGGTTCCCTAAAATCCTCCATGCATCATCCTTTGTTTTGGAAAGAAACCTTATCCAAGCCCTGGATAAGATATGCAAAATCGAGGAGTATCTGATGACCGAAGCCTAGTGCCCCTACATCCATGTAAACAAGGTCTCCTTCACTTCCCTTCACCCACAAAATCTCCCAACGAGAGCACATTCATCCATATCCGCAATCTGGCTAATTACTAAGTCCCTGCCTACCACCAGTGAAACCCCTCCAAATTTTAACATAATGATCTATCTATTCTTACACCCAAAAATATTTTGGCTAGAGCTCGTTCCATCACCCTGTAATCCAGGAGACTCCAATTTACCCTCAATTTGGTCCAAAAATCAAAATTCCACTGGATTAGAACCCATTGAAAATATAACAACAATGTATGGTGCCTTTTGTTCGGACTCACACAAAGGACCCTTCACCTTGTTGAGCGCATCCCCAAGACCCCCCATCCCAATTTCAATATCCCTCTCATCCAACATTAAATGTCATGTCCCTCAGGAAAGTTTCATATCTATGTTCTCCAATAGTGAATTCCTCAAATAGTCCACTAATTGTACTTCCTCCTCCATGTAGTTAATCCAGAAAAGCCCACTAGCCATCACCCAAACCCTGACATTAAACCTGCAGTCCTCGACTTTCCCTGCAAAAACCCTCAAAAATCAATATGTCTAATTAAATACTCTATTAAATCATGAACATAAATCCAAATTACTATATTAAATATAAATAGAGCATTAAATGACTCTTTACCTCAAATATAAATATGGCATGTTTAAAATGTCTTCAATGTTTTGCTTCCCAAAAAGTTTGAGAATTTTTCAAACTCAGGCAAACATTTGGAGCATTGCATTTGAAAAGAGTATATGCTTATTAAATGACTCTTTACATTAAATATAAATATGGCATGTTTAAAATGTCTTCAATGTTTTGCTTCCCAAAAAGTTTTTTCAATTTTTCAAACTCAGGTAAACATTCGGAGCATTGAATTTGAAAAGAGTATATGCTTATTATAATGTGTCATTGTATAAACATATTATCTATAATTTTTATATTACTATTACTATATCAAGAGGAAATCAAAGAAATATGCATCTTCCCTAGCATTTGATATTTTTGTTTCTTGTTAAATTTCTCATAATTTCACAAATACTTAGTTTTATATAAATGGTGGTTATTCAGTCAACTAGAAGCAAAGTTCATATTCTCTTCATCAAGTTAATAACAAATACAATTATGTTTCATTTATGGTAGTCAATATTTTTTTTTCTTTAAAAATATTTCAACTTTTTCTCTAATTTCAAGTCCTATAAAAGTATTTCACATGGATATACATCGTTGATACCAATGCATAATATGAATATACTTGTGAATGGAAAAAGTAACTTGAAGAGAGGTTGAGATTGACCAATTTTTAGGTGTTCGAGAGTTGTACATTGTACTACAATATAATTTTATGCTTGAAGAGTGCGACCCACTTTCCAAAACTTATTTTAATAAAATTATTCCAGAGGGGGGTAGGGTATGCATACCTTCGTAGACTTTACCAGTCAAATCGTTGGGCGGAGGGGGGTCCCTTGTCCCACAAACAAGGGGGTCTCATACACCAATTTGGTGTGCTGGCTTGGTCGTGACCTTAAAAATAGATTATTAATACAGTCTGAGTGGGCCTAATGGTTAAGAACATGTGTTTCCTCTTGAGAGGTCACAGGTTCAAATCCAGAGGGGGGTAGGGTATGTATACCTTCGTAGACTTTACCATTCAAATCGTTGGGCAGAGGGGGGTCCCTTGTCCCACAAAAAAGGGGGTCTCATACACCAATTTGGTGTGTTGGCTTGGCCGTGACCTTAAAAATAGATTATTATTATTATTATTATTAAAAACTATAAATAGATTTAATTTATTATTATTTTTTAATTCTTCTAAAAATATTTGAAAAACTTTAATATCATCTTAAACATGATGGAATAATTATTAAATGAAACAATCATTAGAAGGCATTTGTAAGCGATTGTTGTCATTTATTGATCCATAAATGGTAGGCTTGTGGTATGTCCATTTCGTCAACACATATCTTCTACGAAAATAAAATTGTGTGAAACTTTGAGTGCAAACCTTCTTAGTTTATCATCATCAACAAACAAACAATACTTCCCTTATTGGCTCAAGGAATAAAACCAGGTTATAGGGGATTTTCATTAAGCAAGAAATTGTTTACAAAAGGGTGAGCTATACACAGATTTAGTGTATTGTTACTCACAAGCAAGAAAATTGCAGATGGATATGGCTCAACAACAATCTTCACTCATCGTGGGATAGACTCAATGTCTTCTTCTCCTCCGATCATCAAGTATACTACTTCCTTGAGCTCTCGTCTTTTTTATTTCCCTTCTTCATTTCCTCCTCTTTGTTCCATTCAATGCCCTTACTCATCACAATGTTCATTATTAATGGGCTACCTTGGGAGGCCAACCATCACAATGGTTCATTTCAACTTCCCAAAGGAAATTTGAACACTTTCTCAACTTTTCTTAAAAAACAATTAAATGCTTAATACAAATTTTACAAAGAGATTTTCGAAAAGATCCAATTCAGATTGTACCTCCCCATTTGCAATCTTTCAATACCTAAAAGCCTCAACTATCTTCAATCTTCTTCCTCTCTTCCTTCAAGCATCCTCCAGAAAATAATCAAAAAGGGTGTCTCCACTACAAAATAGAATATAAAAGATGAATAGGGGTTTCCTTTGGCATAACAATGTTATCCATCTCATGGCTAGATATGGCATTCGCTACTACAATAAGTCATTGGACAACCACTACTCCTTAGAATACAAGTGTTTGTGGCTCCTCTTCCCCCTTAACCTTGACTCTCCAAGATTTCTTCTTGGTTGTTCGGTTCTTGGGATGGAGTTCTCGGTGAAGCCTCCAAAATTTGGCCTCCCATTTTCCAGTCAATATACAGTACTAGAAATAGTTCCTACATGGATTTCTTGGCTATCTAGAGTGTCAACAATTGCTAACCTTATGGCCCCTTTTATTGAAACATAAACAAACCAAAGATACTATGTCATACCTTTTTGGTTTGTGATTATGCTTGTCAGCTCAGTTGCTTGGTCCCCCTAGAGTTGGAGTGGATATTAATGGTGAAATCATCTCTTTGCTACCCTATTCCAATCCTCTTCAACAAAATTTGAGTGGCTTGTTGCACACTCATTTCCCAACTGCCTTTTCCTCCATGGGAATGACTTATTTAATGGTTCCTCTTGCATTAGCGAAGGTGGTTTGGGCTGAACTTGTGTTGGATTCTTGTCCATTAAATATTAGGCCTTCATGCTTCAGATTTTATTAAGCTACAATGGGGATTATAATCCTTTAACCTTCCTTCCCTAGTCCTTGGCCATTATATCTTATTTTCCCCCATGAGCTTAGAACCAATGCCTCTAGCTTGTTTTTTAGAGTCATTGAAAGCCTCTTGAGGAAGGATCTTGTAAGGTGAGTTTACCATGATTGACTCAGTCATGGTGTCATCTTCTACAGTGGCAACAGAAGGGGATTTCTTGGTCTCTTGGATAGTTGCTTGTAGTTTCTTCAAGGCCCCTTCTGTTTCCAAATCCTAGTATAGTTGAGAAATCACTTTGGTGAACCTCTCCTCTTACCGATTATATACATGAGTAAATTTCTCCTCCAATTATACGAGCTACAATATACTCCTATATAATTCTTCCCTCGTGGTGGTGAAGGAGTCCTAGCATTTGGAAAGTTTTTTTTCTAGCTCATCTTCTTTCTATCTCCAATACCAACATTCCTCTTGTATATGCTTGTTGAAGTCTCTCAACTCTTCCATCTTATCCCTCTTCAATGTTTTTCCCATGGAAGCTACTTCAATGTCTTTGATGAACCTACTCTTATATATTATGATCTGTAAATTGTAGGCCTATGTCCTGTCCATTTCGTCAACACAAATCTTATTTAAAAATAAAAAATTATTCTCTATTTTGCGTGCAACTCTAAGTGCAAAAATTCTTAGCAGCTCATCATCAATAGACAAACAATACTATGTTCCTATATTGGCTTACTTATTGGTTCACTTTCTATGGAAAACCAAGACCAATCAACGACCAAAATATGTGTGTCTGTGTGTGTGTGTGTGTGTGTGTGTGTGTGTGTGTGTGTGTGTTTTCATAATTCTTGTAATGCCAATTACAACCCAACAGTTAGTCAAATACAATAGCAATTGACATGATAATGTGTTCAAACAAATAAAAACTATGTAATGAAAACACTATGTGGTCTTATATGTCCACACACAGCTCCAATTACACATATATCCATGCCTTCAGCTGACAAGATGCATGGATATAGGTAACATTATTTATTATGGTGTGTTTATATAGCGCTCAAACAAGAAACAAATATCAATGATTCGGTATTAGGCAGAGATTTCAATGCATGTAGGTGACAGTCACAATTCATACCCATTCACAATATGTATTCCAACAAGGATATAATGAATGGTTGCAAGTGTCATTGTTTACCATGCATCGATTTAAATAGGGGTGAATTGGTGATGGAATTTTCATTCAACTACCAAAACATAACACTTAGTCACAACAATTCATCAACGACTAAGATTTTAGATGCACTATAGAAACAAATATTTTACCCTAGAAACCTAAATGGGAAGAAAATCAGGTTCTAGGGGATTTTCATTAAGTAGGAAATTGATTACAAAAGGGTGATCTATACATAGATTTAGTGTATTTTTACTCACTGGCAAGAAATTTGCACATGGCTATGGCTCAATGACAATATTTTCTCATTGTGGGACAAACTCAATGTCTTCTTCTCCTTCTATCATCAAGAAAATTGCTTCCTTGAGCTCTCATATTTGCTAATACCCTTCTACATTCCCTTCTTTGTGTTCCATTCAATGCACTTCTTCATCACAACGATCATTTTTAATGGGCTACCTTAGAAGGCCAACCATCATAATGGTTCATTTCAACTTCCAAAGGAATTTCGAACATTTTCTCAACTTTGCCAAAAAAACAAATAAATGCTTAATAATAATCTAATTTTAAGGTCACGGACAAGCCAGAAACGAAATTGGTGTATGAGAACCCCTTGTTTGAGGGACAAGGGACCCCATTCGTGCAACGATTTTACTGCTAAAGTCTACGGAAATGTACATACTATACCCCTCTCTAGATTTGAACTTGTGACCTCCTAAAAGGAAACACATGTTCTTAATCATCAAGCCCACCAAAGTTTACATAAATATTTTGACAAAAATCCAATTCAAATCATTTATCTATTACATGAATTTTCCAACTTAATGCTTTAATGTTTCCATAGTTAGTTTCCTTTGATAAAGAAACTAGCTTTAACTACTACAATGAGCATTTATAAATATTGATGCTTGACATTTATTTATTACTTAATTTTCATCAATTAATCTTTTAAAATTCCTAATGAATTACTCCTAAATTTATTTTTAATAAAGAAAAAGGGGGAATTCAAAAAACACGACTATATATATTGTTTCTTCTTTGTAGGTATTGTTTGAAGAAAGCACAAATAGGTTTATATTTTAAATTATGCAATTGTACATTCATATGATAATGTGGTTTATCTATTATTTGATTTTTAGAACTTAATATTTTAACATTTCAAATGAATTACTCTTTTAATTTTTTTTAATTAAAGAAAAGTGGGAATTCACGAAACCCGACTTCATGTGCCTTTCTAATCTTTGTTTTTAAGGTATTATTTGAAGAAAATGCAAATAGGTTTTGCATCTTAGATGATGCACATTCACATGGTTTAAAATTGGTGATGTAATTACATAACGAGGAAATTATATTATAGTTAAAAAAATTATTTTCAAACCTTAAATTTCTCTATTTATTTAATAATAAATGAGAAAGATATATTTTTTTCAATGTATATAACTTTTTTACATGGTATTACACTAAACAACAATATTAGGCAAAGAAAATAACTCTTTGTAATTCATACTTGTGTGAATATATAAAATATACTTAAAGAGATGAGATGTGGTTGCATATCTTAAAAATGTAAATTGTTATTTATTTAGTAATAAATAAGAAACATAGTTTGTTTGTTAAATGGACATAATCTTTTTATATGGTGATACAACAAAACTTTACATGGTGATACAACAAATAATAATTTGGGGGAAATAATCATAATTCATCAAAGAGCTTGAAGTTCCAAAAACAATTTAATTTATTTTTAACATGATGGTTTTCAATGGTTGTTAACTTTTCAAATCCAACATCATAAAATGAAAAAAAAAAAAACATAATTGGCCAATTATAGATAACTGTAATAAAACAACACATCCATAATATAAATGTTGAAATATAGCATGTACATGTCACTCTTTATTGCCATCACCCTGGTTATCGTCCTCGCTTGGTGTTATAACATTGTTGTTCTCAAAAATGCATTTTCATCTCAAATCATGTCTTAGCAGGAACCACCAATCCCTATCCAACACATCTGAGTAAAAAAACACTCGATTGTAGTGTTTTGGAAAAATATAAGACTCCTTATTTTCATCCCACATCCTTTTAGAGTTGATACATATTATTCCACCATCATGATATTCCTTTATATTACTCTGGTCAAATGGGTCCAACCACTTACACCTAAAAATAGCACATTGGAAAGATGAGAATTCCACCTTTGTTTTTTTTTTTTTTTTGGTCAGGTTAGAAATCCCAGGGAAAACACCCAAGTACTTCCCCTCATTTCGAGGATGGTACCCAAGGTAAACCCTGAAATCTTCAAGGCACAAGGTTGATCAACAATAATGCTTGAATACATTACATCACTATATTCATTATGATCTCAACATGTCACTTACGAGAATTGAACCCAGGTGGGGAGGATAAAAATCATTCCACCCAACCACCCAAGATAAACCCAATTAACGAGAAGTCCACTTGCATGATCTCTTGTATCTTTCCAACAAAAGCTAACTTCCCCTCTACTAGGTTTTGATCACGGTGGCTAGCATGACTAGATTGGTTAAACTCGACCTCCGCTCCACAGTCTAATGTGGCATGTCCATCATTTGCATCCTCAATGCAAAAATGATGTCCACATGCCCACATAGATGGGAACAAATGCAAATAAAGAACAGTTTCATATCTCTAATAATTTGAGCATTAATAAAAACATAATATGTGTTATTATTTAAATTTTCATCATAAAGTGAATAATTTACATAGAGATATTATTATAGAGTTGTTGCACCCGATCCCTATGTTTAATGTATCCTCTTCACCATGTGGGTAATGACCAAACACACCATATTTCCCTCTAATCTAGTCACCCACCCAATTGTTGGGACAGATCGTTGGCATATTTCATTTTAAATGATTGGGATAAGGCATGCTTCTACCGTTCAACCATCTAAATTATTTCTTGACATTGTTCCATTTCCTTCTTTTCTCTTCATACAATGTGACACATGGTTCCATTTCCTCTACATTGTAAAGAACAAATTTATTGATAGCATCAATTTATAAATTCGTCGATGTATTCCTGAAATCAAAATAAATAGTATGAGATCAAATATATATTATCAAATTCAATGTAAACAGATACTCTATATAAATTTGATAAAATATAAGTGACTTACTCGTTATCATGTGCATTTTCCATTTGTTTCGAGTAGCTCCCCTTCCCTTTTGTCGTCATCTTGTTGGTCACCCCAAACCATTGTAGATAGTGTGTCGTTGATTTGCTTAATGTACTCATTAGCATGATATAAAGACTTGTATATTGTGTACCCAACTACCCAAAACCCCTCATATTTTTCCCTTTGACGAACAAACCCCTTCAACTTTTTCATGTACCTATCTAAGAAGAATATCCAACAACATGAGACCACCTCGGCCTATTAAACCTCATCATCTAGGTCAATTAGAAGATGGACTTACAAGAACATGAAACTTGTGGGAAATTCCTTATCAAACATACAAACAATCTAAGTTTTCTCTCAATACCATCATAGAATTCTATCCATGTGAATTTTGTTCGGTATAATCCAACGTACAAATGCATATAATTTAGATATGGTGTGTCACAAGTCCTAGGGAAAGTCATGGTTCAAACAACCACACACAAGCAAAGAATAATGGAACTACAAAATAGACATATACAAAATTAACTAGCACAAAACTATGAGTGCATAGCATATTATAACCTACATTGCAGAAAAAGAAGCATGCAATCTATATACATACCTTTAGAAGGTTTAAATGGTCATGTGATTTCAACCATGAAAAATGTTCTTATATGTTGAAGAAACATTGTAGAGTTGACCCATATAAAGAAGATGCCTTCACACCCAATATATAATCCTTCACTAAAGAAAGAACATATTTCTTCAAAATCCATGGGACATCACCTTCCTTAAAATACCAAGAGGAATCGACCTCTCCTCTACTTTCTTTTCTTAGCCAATGTTTATTTTTAGTATTTGAAGAAAAAAGATCTCTCATAACACCCAATGTGTCATGTTTATTTTATGAATGTGCCTCCATAAAGAAGATGAAGCATTTTTTAATAAATGCATGTGATCTAGTAAGTGGGAAATCTTAAGATGCTCCCAATATAGAAGCTCATAAAATATAGATTTCATTTTCATCCTAAGGAGAATTTTCTCAACATGGGTGTCGAAAAATTTAGGATCATTGAACATAGGTTCCCCATTTGAATTGAAAATTTATGTAATTTATTTCTCCTTCTTTGTGTCATATACCCTAAGCCAATCTATCAGTGACAATATTTTAGTCTTTAAGTTCTCTCTAGTTTTACCATTGAAAAAAGATGTTTCTCTTCTAGAAGAGTGGTCTTCTAGAAGGAATACCCTCAGTAGTCTACACTGGATTTCATAGGTGGTTGGACCACATAACCTTTATAAAATATCCACAACACTTACATCCATGATACCCTTTTTTTACAAGACCTATGATGTTATTGTATATGAAACATCTTAGCACCAAAGAAGACAGTTACACCAAATTGAGTATGTCAAATAATGTTATGCATATAAAAATAAATAAAACATTGTGCTTACTCATTCAAATATGCCATACAACTTAAATGACATCTCTATCAATATGGGTCTTGATACATTGTATACATGTAACCCTTCCCATAATTGCTTCAATTCATCAATCAATGGTTGGAGGTAGACATCCATTCTCTCACTTATCTTCTACCAGGGACTATAAGAGCCAACATAAGATGTTCATTCTTCACAGAAAACAATGGGGAGATATTGTTATTGATCACTACCACTAGCCAAACAAAATATGTGGTGTTTTGGAGGGAATATGGGTTAACTCCATCCATATTTATGCTCAATTGAATCATTTGTACTTCATTGAGGCCATGTATCCTCTATATGCTTCATGGATATTGAATCTACTAGGATTCACATAACTCTTCTCTCACTTATTCGCAAGGTGTGCCACCCTTGCAACATGGATAATTATTTTCAATGAAAGAGCCTTTGTGTCCCTGGAATTATAGGCATGTACCTCAATGTCATATGAGGAGGACCTTTTTATTGCCCTTGTTTTTTTATTTCTAGTACCTGGCATGCCCACATTCTATACATATATCATTGTCTATGTATTTTCCTTTGTATAGAATGCAATCATTTAGACAAGTGTGATATAATATGTACTCAACTCCTGACTTTTTCAGCAATTGCTTTACCTATTCACAATTGTTGGGGAGGAGATTATCACTTGGAAGTACGTTATCTTTGAGTAACCTATCATTAGTGGAGAATAGAAATGTACATTGTCATCAAGCATGCATGAATTCCTTTTTCATTGTTGATTGTGTGAAAAGATTCATTAAAATATAGGGGACTTAATGGTTAGTTACCATAGTAGTGTTCAAAAACATGTGACTGACATACCATACATTGCTTTCAAGTTGTACGATAACATTTTTGTCCCTAGTTGGGTAAACCTTGACCCATGTCCAAAGAGAGGGGTGGTAGAAGCATATTTGATGCTTTCGAAGAAGGTGTTGGTGATATGAATATCATCCCTTAACTCATATTACTAGAATTCATGTAACAACATTGCCTCCATTGCATGGGTATCCCTTAATAAATCATCCATACCCACCTATATATTATTATCTTCGTCCCTAACATGTGAAGAACCAATGTTACTATAGATTTTTTGAATCAATGACTTGGGACATAGTGGGAATTGAATAGGTGGTTGATTCAACCATCCTTGGTATGCTTCCTCTCAAAGTTGTGCTTGTTTAACATCCCTCTCTAAATATGACATCATAGTGGGGTGCAATGGTAGATGGTAAACATGTCATTTGTCATCATAATCCTAGTTGTAAAAATATCAAACATTAAATTGTTGATATTAGTAAACGCAATGCATTCAGTATGTTCAAACATTACATCAAACATTTTATTAGAACATGGAATTTGTTTCCAATAGTACATGTGCAACCAACCATTTTATAAAAACAATATCAAAATAAGCAATACATTTACATTAATTCCATTAAAAATCCAAAAATACAATTACTCAATGATCTTTTTCTTATGCCCCAAAGGGACATCTAAAGGTAGTCCTAATGCAAGTTGTTTTTTATGAGCCGTTGGTGGTCTACGAAATTATAGTTTATAAACAATTTGTTGTCAAGAGACAAAATACATATTGCATGCACAACAATAATTATCCTTTTCATGAAGAACTCTTTGTCATTAGAATGTTTCTCAAACAAACAATTGCATTGAACAATGAGTACTTATAGTTATTTATGAACCATGATGTTCCCATGAGTGTGTGGACAACCATCAATATATAATAGGTTCTTCCTATTAAATTCCTTCGAAGCATAACCATTCATGCACATACTATACATGGAAATGTTATGTTTGTATTTAACAATATCAAGTAATCAAATCAACTATAAATAGGACCGCAAAATGGCATAAGTGTTACTGACAATTTGGGAGGAATCACTACATGTGAAAGAATAAACAACCCGAGATTTGCAACATCTATTTCAGACTTGGAAATCATGTAATTATTACCAAAAAATAAAAATTAAATCCCAACATTGAGCATAAGAAAGGAATATATCCAAGCACCACACAAAGTGTAGTTCTAACAGGTTTGGTATTTACTTTGCATATGGATAGGAAGAGAGAAGTCATTGCTACCCTCCAACAATTAAACTAACCTTGGTGTTTACTTGGAAATTTTTTCTCTCAGCTTGTGCAACTTTTTGGATATCCTAGTAGAGATGTTTTGGGTAGTATTGATGTCATACTTCGGCTCGCTATAACTCTCAATTGACTCAACGGAAGGAGATGGATTGGTTAATTTAATATGAAACTTAGTTGATTTGGCTTCCAAATTTTCAAAAAAGAAGCATATAGAAGTGTTCCTATGTTTATTTTCTATATCACTTATCGGATCCTTGACCACAGTGGTAGGTATTATATTGTCAACTTTGGGTAGTTGATCATTAATATAATGGGACAGCGTGACATGCCAAGGGTTCATATTCAACTTTTTACATTTTAAACAAACGCATACTATTAGGTGTCATAAAAGAGATCCATTTCACAATGAAGTACCATTGGCCCAAGATGGTTTCTAGAAGATGCAATGTTACAATTGGCGGGGTAAATCATTCTCCATTTTTGTTACCATCTTCTTGTGATATCTTGCTCCAGATAAGAGCTTACAACATTTCTGGACTAATGGAAAATCCTATGAATTTGAACTCAAGAATGGATAGGATCCTACAAAATTCAATGCATAATTAATCAAATGCAAATGAAAAGGCATCATAAATTCTAACAAATAATCAAAATAGAAATAAAATTTGGACTTATTGCAAATAGTAAGGAAGAACTTGTTGAACTTGGAGTTGAAGAAGTGGGTTGTCAAGCCTATGGTCATTCTCTCTGGGTGAGAGAATTATTGGGTATTGTATCTTTGTGTGCTAGGATGAAAATATAGGGCTTTGATACTTCATGTCTGGCATGTTTTTGAAGCCCCGGAAGGGAAGTGGGATAGTCGAAGGACTATTGAGAAGAGAAGGGGCACACTTCCTAGGGTGGGACAGGTTGAGGGGCATGAGAGGTTGTAGGCTAGGAAAGGTTGTTGGATTTGGAAATTTGGCCCGAGAATAGTTCCTTGTTGTTGGACAGACCTTATCTTGGATTAGGATTTCTTACTCTGGTGGAGTTTTAGCCCCAACTCAGGGGTGACCTGTTGCTGAGAATTTATGAGTAGCAGAGTCTATGGCTGGGAGGAAAGTCTGAGGTTTGCACATAGTTGGTGGTTTATTCATAAGACAAGTATCTTCTATGTGTTGGTTTTACATGTTGTGTTATTATTTATGATCTTTCTATTATGGGTTTTATGTTATAATTATGTTTTTTTTGTAGGAAAATTCCCCTGCGGACAGGTGAATATCCTCTTGGATCCTAGACCCCTATTACCAAGACAGAAAGATGCTAACATTGGACACTAACATTCCTTTAAATGTAGTTAAACTAGTCAAAGAGAAAAAGGAGGAAAGTATGATGTACCTTTTTATGAAGCTTGTCCTCGCAGTCTAGGATGAACTTGATCTCCAAGCTCCTTAATGATATCTGCAATCCAATTGACAGCAAAGAAAACACAGACTTCCTATTCTACCAAGATTTGTTTAAACTAAATTTATCAACAAAAGACAAGTATATGCAACCATACACAAATTTGAAGGAAATAGGCCAAGCATATATTAATGAGAACATTACAAGGCACTTACAATCTGTAGATGCAGTTGTATCAACCTCTCCAATTCCTCCTTGTCTAACCCCTTGCTCGAAAGATCCACGATCAGAATGACAATAATTTTTGTTGATTATTCTCCTCCTCTTCACCATGAGAATGCCTCTTTTTATAGGCTTTGAGAAGCTCAACCACCTTAGTTATCTTTGGAATAAGTTGAGGATATGACTCCATCAGTTGTGGCATATCCCTTAGATGTAGCCTAAAGTTTGGATTCGAGCCAAACTAACTCAGATCATCTCTAGATGTCTTTAGAGATAAGAGGGATTTCTTCCCATGATTCTCTCAACCAATTGGTGCTCCCTCAAAACGGGCAACAAAGCATTGCAATGCTCCTTTCTAGATGGACAGGGAGCGCTAGTGCTCCCTGCATGTAAGCAGGGGAGTACTGATCTTCCAAAAGTTCGTTAAGATGACCATTTCTCAAGGCAAAAAAAAATTCTTAGCTTGTCAAATGATGTGGCTTCTCCTTCCAACATGTCTTAGAGGATATATCAATTGTTTCCATGGTGTCGTTCGCAATGTGACATATGCAAAACGAAAATGCGACATTTACGACACTTGTGACAAAAGTGTGACACTTGTGACAATGATAATGTGACATTATCGAAGTGAGGAATTTTGACGTGTAACAGTTTGTGAACTATCGTTGTTAGAAATGCATGTATGTTCATATCCAGAGCATTATATTTCAATTAAATGTGTAGAAGAGAGGAAAAATTTTGTGTGGAATGGCCTAGCTAGGGACTGGGAATACTACAATGTGGTATCAGAGCTCAAGGTTCAATATTCAGCCTGCATGGGCTAGCTAGCAGAACGTTAAAGATAGAAATTACAAAAGTTTAATTCTCATAGGATGTCTCTGACATGTTTGACAAAATTACTGTAGTGGAATTGGGTGGAAATTTCAAGAGTAATTTGAGGAAAATTAACCAGGGATTAGAATCCCCAAATTTTAATTACAATTTGAGCAAATTTAGGCCTGTGGATGGCCGAATTTTAAATTTACAAAGGCAGAATTGGTAAGAACTCCCAATTTTGGAATGAAAATGGAAGAAAATTCATACCCAGAATTGTAAATCGACAACACATGGGGATGTTACATTGTGGTATCAGAGACTGGTTACAAATTTTTAATTGGTGCTTATCAGGACTGTAACTAGTCTCATTGGGAATTTGCAGAGCGCGATGGTGAAATCGGGCGAAATTGGGCAAAAGCCCTAATATCTGTAATGAAAATTTGTAGGAATTCGACAAGGAAGAGTCGGATTTTGTGTACATGGGTCGAATTCATTCACAAAAGGCCATAATTGGTTGTATTGAGCTTAATTACAGAGCTACAATGGCAGCCCAAAGAAATAATTTCAAAATTGGGTGTAATTGGAAAATTAGAAATTTAGAAAATTGGAAAAAAAATTGGTACTTTTATGTACGTTGATGTCATCATGACATGGATACACGTGTCAAATGACATGGCAGAAGAGTGACATGTACTTCCATGGTGGTAGGTACATGATGGCCAGTGTGGCAGGTATCAGGAGCGGCAGGTGACAGGTGGCAGGTGATGTGGAGCCGCGGTGGCGGGGTGCCTGTCTGTGGAACCTTGAGTCTAAGATTTGTGAAACCCTATTTGCGGGGGTCCCCTAGTGGTTTTGGAAAATGCCAAAGGGGGGGGGCACAATGAAAATGGGGTTGCCACATAATAGGGTCAAAAACCGATGGTTTCCATTGCATACCCCCCCCCCCCCTTTTTAGTGGTTGGCAAGTCGGGGAGCCTCAATACAACAGTGATCGTTGATCCTGATCGCGACCATTGATCAACACCAAAATATTTGTCATTGGATCAAACTCTTTGCACCGAGGATAATGGGTGTGAGATGGGGCCCACCCATCCCCACAACCTAATGAATAGGTTCCACATGGAAGTCGGGCCATGGGGACCTGAAAACGGAAGAATGTGTTTGCCAGAGAGGTAAGGAAAGGAGATAGAGAGGGGATAGAAGGTAACAGAGGTTGGTGGGGGAAGGCAAGGTGGGAAAGGAGATGACATGGTGTCACTCTAGGGATGCTAGGTGGACCAGGATTCCACGTTATCATCCCACTCAATGGAATTTAAATAAATTTCTCATAAAATAATGAAAATTACCAGAAACGTTTGGTGTTTGTCAAGTGATTAACTTAAAGACCATTTTCGGAGGCCTAAACAACATTTTTTGAAAATCAAATTTGTACAAAATTGTAAGTCCAAAATAGGGTCATGAAGGAACCTAGTTGGGATCCTATGAAAACTCTAAAGGAGCAGGCATAAAGATGCATGGGTATAGATAAAAATTGCACCTATTTAAAGGGTGTGTAGAAGGAGAAAATGTGTAATAATTAAATGGCCATAACTTTCTACTCAAGGCTCGGAATTGAGTAAGAAAGAAGTCATTGGAAAGGTATTGGATAGAGGAGTCCAGATATTCACCTAGAAATGTGAATTGGATATCCAAATTCACAAGAAATCAGAAAGACTAATTCTGGTGTATTTAAAAAGGGAAGAGTGGTGCATAAATTTATAGATTTGTTAAATTATTATAGTCTAACAAATCCTATTGCCTACACATTTTGAAAAGTTAAGGGAAAATAGATTAGGATGAGATAAACAAAGATACCAGAGGTATGGAAGAGGCAAAGAGGACTTACATCCATTAATATGAAGTCAAGGGATTGTGTGCTAGCATGGGTAATGCAAGGACAGAATCCAATGGGCATGGAGAAGGCAAAGAAGAAAGTATGAATTTGGTGGAGACTATAAAGAGTAAGAAAAGATATGTTCAGAGTTATAAAGATGGTAATGAGAGGCTTATGAAAGCCAAGGAGAATAAATATGGCTTCAACATCAAGTTGTTGCAGAGCTTGGACAGAATAGTGAATAAAATGGACAAGGAGACATAATCAAGCAAGTCAAGGAGTCATAGATCTCATGCCAGGAGAGGAGAATCTGAAGGTGTTCGTAGACACCATCATCACTCACCAAGAAACTCGATTACAAGAGCACATATTAGTCCAAGCTTATCTCTTTTAAGAAATCATAAGAGGAGGTCGAGAGTAGATGAACTACAAGGATAAATGAATCAGATCAAGCCTCCTACCTTTGACGGTGAGCACAATAAAGATGAATATGTAGAGACTTGGTTATTGGGGATGAGGAAGTACTTTCAATTTCATAATTACTCCTCACAATGAGAAGGAAGAATTTCCATATACCAACTCAAGGGAAAAGAATCAATGTGGTGGGACTAGTTTGTGCAAGTGCAACACATTGATGAGAAGAATATTACTTGGAGGGAGTTCAAAAGGTATTTTCAAAAGAAGTAATTGACCAAGCGTTATTATGATAGGAAGTTGAAGTAGTTCTTAGAACTCAAGATTAGGGGTATGACCATGGATGAGTATGAAAGGAGATTCTTAGAGCTGTTGAAATATGTTGACTTCATCAAGGATGAGCAGGTCAAGATTCAAAGCTTCCTAGGTGGGATGCCATCAATTTTCAGTGATAAGATACAGTATGATGATCCCAAGACATTGGAGGAAACCATAAGGATAGATAAATGCCTATATGATAAACATAAAGGAAGACCAACTTTCCAAAAGGTTTGGGAGGACAAGAAGAAAGGAAAGATGGAGAAGAGGATGAAGGGGACCAAGCCACCATTCTTCATAAATAATTCATAAGGAAAGCTAGCTTCCAATTATCCCAGAATGATAGAAACAATGGGGCAAAGACCAAGGTAGCAGCCTATTAAATGTTGGGGTTGTGAAGGAGAGAATATGTATAGATATTTCCCTCACAGAGAAGAAAAAGTGAATATTGTTCACAATGTCCAACAAGTTGATACAGTTGAGGAAGTGGGCATAAACATACCGAGGATCTACACAGCCCTAGATAACGAGCAAGTTGAGTTTTAGTCTCATGTGATTGAAGTGGAAGGTAAGATAAATAGAAAACCCATTGTTATTTTAATTGATTCAGGAGCTAATCATAGTTATCTAGATCCTAATGTGGTGGAAAGATTTCATTTTCCAAGAAGAAATCTTCGGAAATCTTGGTTGGTTCAGCTAGCTATAGGAGCTAAAAGAAGAATTAATGAGATGGTTAAGCGATGTCCAATGGAAATGAATGGACTAAGCACCAATGAAGATTTGAATATCATACCATTGGGTTCATATGATTTCTCGATTGGTATGCATTGGTTGGACAATCATAATGATGTCCTAGACTATTATAATAAGGCATTTACTTTATTGGGTGAGGAAGGGAGCTTGAGAATAGTTAAAGGTATTCTGAGGGAAGTAACTGTCAGAGAAGTTTCATCCTTCCAGCTAAAGAAAAGCTTCAGGAAAGGGTGCCAAATTTATGTAGCTCATATGGAGGAGGTAGCTAAGGATAAAGTGCCAAATATTGAAGACCATGATGTCCTAAAAGAGTTTGAAGATGTATTTAGAGAAATATCAAGGTTGCCACCCAAGAGAGATATGATTTCTCTATTAATATTATGCCTGGAAAAACCCCAGTGTCCAAGACTCCTTATAGGATGAGTACACCAAAGTTGAAGGAATTACAAATGAACTTGAAGATATTTTGAAGAAGGGGTATATACGACCAAGTGTGTCCCCTTACGGTGCCCCAGTATTGTTTGTGAATAAGAAGGATGGTACCTTGAGACTATGCATTGACTTTTGACAACTGAATAAGGTGATAGTGAAGAAAAGATATCATTTGCCACAGATAGATGATCTTTTTTATCATCTGAAAGATGAAAAAACATTCTCCAAGATTGACCTCAAATCAGGCTATCATCAAGTAAGGATTAAAGAAGAAGATATTAGTAAGACAAAATTTAGAACAAGATATGGCCATTATGAGTTCTGAGTGATGTCATTTGGTTGTCAAATGCACCAGTTGTCTTTATGTGTTTAATGAATGGTATTTTTAGAAATTACTTAGAAAATTTTGTCATTGTCTTCCTAGATGACATACTTATTTACTCTATGTATGAATAACAGCATGAGAAACACTTGAGAATGGTGCTAGGAGTATTGAGGGAGGATCAACCATATGCAACGTTGAGAAAGTGCTCATTCTATCAAAGGGAGATTCATTATTTGGGACATATCATTTCATAGGAATGGATAGCATTGGATCTAGAAAAGATAAGAGCCATTGAGGGATGGCCAATACCAAGGAAAGTAGCAGAGGTGAGGTCATTCATGGGGCTAGCAGGATATTATAGAATATTTATTGATGACTTTTCAAAGATTCCACACCCAAACACTTCTTTGCAAAAGAAGGGTATGAGGTTTTAATGGACCTTTGAATGTGAAAGGAGCTTTCAACACTTGAGGATATTATTTACAAGTGCACCAATATTGAGGATTGTTGATCCAAATAAGACTTCATTCTATACACGGATGCATGCAAGGAAGGGCTTGGGGGAGTCCTCAGTCAAAATGGGAATGTGATATGTTATGAGTCAAGAAAGTTGAAAGAGCATGAGAGAAATTATGTTACTCGTGATTTAGAATTGGAAACCATAGTGCATGCCTTGAATATGTGGAGGAATTATCTCACAGGGAGAAGATTTGAACTGAGGATAGACCATAGTGGTTTGAAATATTTGTTTGGATAGCCAAATTTGAATACCAGGAAAAGTGGATGGCTAGAATTCATTAGTGAATATGACTTTGATATAAAGTATATCAAAGGAAAAAAGAAAAAGGTGGTTGATGCACTCAGTAGGAGAGTGCATGAGATACATGCTACAACCATTAGCATGTGTAAATATGATTTGAAGGACAAAATTTTGGAAGCTACAAAATCATATCGGCGGTACATGGAAACAAAGGAAAAAATGAAACAAGGTAATTTGCATCGGAAAATTGAATATTACAAGCTAAGAGAGGATGGAATCCTCATGTACAAGGGCAGATTTTATGTGCCTAATTTTTAGGAGATGAAAAATCCAATGCTAAGAGAGATGCATAATGTGCCTTATGTTGGGCACCAAGACTATTGTAGTTGTAAAGAACCAATACTTTTGGCTAGGTATGAAGAAAGAGGTGGTTTGGTATATCACTAGATGTTCATAATGCCAGACATTCAAGGTTGAGCACAAACATCCAACTGGTATGCTACAACTATTTCCCATTCCGAAGTGGGAATGGGAAGTGGTGACAATTGATTTCATCACCAAGCTGCCCAAAACAATGAAGCAACATGATTCCATCATGGTGGTGGTGGATAAGATCACTAAATCCACTCATTTTATTCTAGTGAAGCTCACTCACAAGGAAGCTAATATTGCAGATATCTACATGAGGGAAATTGACAGGATACATGGTGTGCCTAAGGCAATTGTTTCTAATGAAGATCTCAAATTTACATCAAATTTTTGGAAAGGGTTATTCAAAGGATTTGGGACGAATCTGAACTTTACCACAACATATCATCTAGAGTCATATGGGAAAACAGAGAGGGTCAATTAGGTGATTGAATATATGTTGAGGATGTACGTGATGGATAAACCTTCAAAATGGGAATATTATCTACATATAGTTGAGTTTACTTATAATAATGGGTATCATGCATCTTTAAAGATGAGCCTATTTGAAGCATTATATGGTAGAAAGTGCAACACACCAGTGAGCTGGGACAACTCCGCAGACAGAGCAATGGTTGGGATAGAATTTCTCAGTGAAATGGAAGAACAAATGGTGAAGAAAAAGAAGAATTTGAAGGTTTCCCAAGACCGGCAGAAAATTTATGCAGATAAGGGAATACCTCACAGAGAGTTTAAAGTGGGTGACTATGTATTCCAAAAATTGAATGCCAAGAGAAGTTCCTTGAATTTGGGGAACTATGAAAGATGGCAGCGAGATATTGTGAACCCTTTGAAATCATGGAGAGGATTGGTCATGTTGCATACATTCTTGCACTACCTGCATCCATGTGCATTCATAATATATTCCATGTGTCTTTGCTTAAAATGTATGTACATGATGCTAATCATTTAATTGATTGGAATATGATTCAGGTGGAGAAGGAAGGAGACTTTTGAGTATAATCGGTGTGCATATTGGATCAGAAGGTCAAGTTGCTCTAGAATCTAGAAATAGGGATAGTAAAGGTCCAATGGACCTATTACGGTCCTGAAGATGCAACCTTGGAGCATGAAGATGTCGTGCGGGAAGAGTACCCGCATCTTTTTGAAGATTTTTGAAGATTTTGATGCACTGAGGATAGTGCATAAATAAGGGGGAGGGGAATGTAATACCCCTAGGCCGAACCCAAATTGCAAATGTATATATAGTATGGTGAGCCATGATATTTTGGGTCAGAGTGCCTTTGTATATATTTTTTAAGGCTAGAGTGCATGTGTGGTTATTAGGATGGAGAGCCTGGATGCTAAAATGTCAGTGAGCATGTCATTGTAATATGTAATCGCGCTCGATGATATTAATAAAAATGCATCGTTGTTGCATACCAACCAGAAAAAAAGAGTATGGGCGGATAAACTCCACTAGAGATGAAAGGAGGCTAAGGGTCTAGGCTGAGGGACTAAGTCAAAGGGGGCTTAAGCTAAGGAAATATTATATTAACATTTCCTAAACTCTAATTATGTTATATTTTTTATCATAAGTCCCTAAGTTCCTAACGAGGGGGAACGTATCACCAGGTTGGAGTAAGTGGGGACAAGGTATCTCCTAATATGACAAGTGTCAAGTTGGGGCAAGTGGGGACAAGGTAGTTCCCAACATGACAAGTGTCAAGTTGGGAACATGCATATATAAAGTAGGGAAATAGAGTATTTTCCCATCATTCTACCATTATTCCCATCATTTTGAACGCCATTCACTCACTATTATCTGCTACCATTCGTACCATCCTACACCCATCATTAGGTACCTGTACTTGGAGAGATGGGAGTTGATTATAACCAGAATTCTCTGGAGTTGGAGTTGAAGAAGTGAATTTCCAGGCCCATGTGCATTCTCTCTGGGTGACAGAAATGTTGGGGATTGTATACATGTGTGCTAGGCTACATATACAGGGATCTGAGACTTCTTTTATGGCATGTTGTTGAAGTCCTGGAAGGGAAGTGGGACAACTAAAGGACTGTTGAGAAGAGAAGGGGTACACTTCCTGGGGTGGGGCAAGTTGAGGGGAATGAGAGGTTATAGGTTGGGAAAGGTTGCTATATTTGGCACCTTGGTTGGAGCATAGTTTCATGTTGTTGGAAAAACCTTAGCTTGGCTTAGGATTTCTTACTTTGGTGGAGTTTTATCCCTAGTTCGGGGGTGACCTGTTGCAAAGAGTTTATGAGCAGCAGAATCTATGGCTAAGATGAAAGTCTGAGGTATGTTATGGGTTTTCTGTTATAATTATGTTTGTGAATTATTATGTTAGAGATGCATGTGTGTTCATATGCAAAGAATTATATTTCAACTAAATGTATATCATAGAGGAAAATTTTGGTGTTGCATGGCCCATATTGGGACTGGGGATGCTACATAAATCACTTATCCTATGTGTTTAAGTCAACAGAGCACACCAATGCGCTTAAGTTTGTAAATCATACACTGACCTGAATTATATTTTTTTTAAAAACATGCACGTTTATCATCAATACACTGAAATAACAAGTGAAAAAAAAATAAAAAATAAAAAATAAATAAAAGGTGGAAAATTCATTTTGTAAAAGTAAGTTTATAAAAGAAAATTGTAGTCCCTATTCCATCTTTTTTCCAAAAGTTAGAAGGGAGACTTGTGCAAAAGATGTTTTCCTGGGAGTACTTAGGAGTAGACAAATTTTTCTGAAGAGAAAAATTTATAAAGGATCATCATAGGTCACATACATATTTGTAGAGGAGAAATATTATGTAACTTCATTCTATTCATCTCAAATTTACCCTCAATTGATTAAAAAATTCCATAAATATTTTGTTTATTCCTATTAGTATTTACCATACATTTTCAAGAAAATAGAAGGGTTTCATGATTACCTTTAGCGCTACAAACCCTAGTTTTGTCGTTGCTTCTCTTTTATTTTACGTTGTTGCAAACTCTATCATGAGAGAGAGAGAGAGAGAGAGAGAGAGAGAGAGTTTTCAAATTGTAGGCAATAAGGGGATCCGTACCCCTACATGCTACAAAGAAGGACCTTTAAATGTGTAAGGGGAGATAAAACTCTTTATTATAGACTAGTTATTTTCAAAGTGGACGGAAGGGAATTCATACCTCTACAACTCACTGAAGGAGTTTTAAGTGTATAAATCATAATTGTTTGCTAGATTTATGATGTAGAATGGTTAGGTTGATTGGCCTACTTATAATTAATTAATTTCAAGTGGATTTGAAAGAATAATTCTAAGAGGGGAGGGATGACCATGCAACAACACCCATCTCAATGTACTTGAGTATGGTGAGATACTACCATGTTAGATCCCAAACTTGAAGAGCGTCACTTTTGTGGATGTTGAGTAAGGTATATGGTCTTTGAAAGGTTTTATCAAAGAGATAAATTAAGTGGACATTTTTGGGTCATTTATCCTTTCGTGAAGTTTGTTCCTCGCGACAATATATAAATCCCAACATATCATATTTCTTGTGCTAATTATGGAAGTGCTTGCAAAGACAATAGTTCTCCAACCAACATAATGATTGATTATGTTTTCTTAGCCTCGCCCTCCTCTTCTACAACATGATACATATATATAAACAATAAGATTTTTGTGCAGGTTAGTCCTCACCTTTGTTTGATAGTTGTTTTATTTATCTTTTGATAGGAATCTAAATAATAATTAATTTAATTATAACTAAGAAATCAGAATTAAGTATTTAAAATTAACTTAATCTAAAATATTGCATATTAAGATACATTTATGCTAGTATATTTGATATAAACAAAATTGATTGTCTATGAATAATTTAAACAAACAAAGCTAAAAAATGTTGTCCTCTAAGACCCTACTTAAATTCACTAAAATAACAACTCGAACTAGCATCCAATGATTGCTTGATGATGTGGACAAAAAAAAAATCATATGGAGACCCTCCATTATGAAATGTTTTAGAAGTAAGAATGCACAACCATTGTAACTTTTCTATCTAAGTTAAGTATAAGTCCTTAATTAGGAAAGAGCATGTGTTAAAGGCTTTCCCAAAGTTAGAATAGGGCGTAGATGGCTATGAATGTAGCTTTTTTTTTTCATGCATGCATTATCTCTTGGTGGGTGTTTTATTCTAGGAAATTTACTCATGCAAATTAGGCTCTCTCTATTCTAGGCTCTCTATTCTAGAAAAACAAAAAAAATAGGGTTTGGATTTGACAGAGTCTACCTATGTATTTTAGGTAATATGTTTGCATGCATCGTAAGCCCTCGATCTATCATATAGTATGGTTTTTGAATGAGAAACTTGCCCGTGATAGCAACAAACACAATAGTTTCTACAAGCTTCTAGTATGTTGTCTTGAACTTCCATATCATTGATTATGTAGATCTTTACAGTGAGTTCAATATATTGACCTCTACCGTAGGACCTCTATTTTTTTGTAGGCTGCCATATACTAGTGTGTCGAATAGTGACTCCATACACTTCAATTTAAGTATAACTCCACTACAACATTCTCTTCTTTCCATGTTTTAGATATATTGAATGAATATTGATTTTTCTATGACTATAATATGCTTACTAAAAATGTTTTGCATATTTAAAGTGGTCGCCATCCACCAAAAGAGAATCCCCTTAAAACTCTTAATTTTTTTTATAAAGCATAGGTCGAACAATTAATATATAATGCTAGTTAAATTTCGAATAAATAATATATAATGTTAAACAAATAAATAAAAGTCATGCTTTATGAATATTGTGTAAAAAAAAGTCCCACCTCTTGAGAAAATCAATATAAATATAACCACATAAACTAAAATTTTGGGTGCTTAACATGTGTACAATATTTATTAGTTTCTATCTACATGCTTGAAATATGAGTATATAACAATGTTGTTTCTGTACTAGATAGTCACAAAAGGAAAGTAGCATTCATGGGTATATCAAAAAATATGAGTATATAACAATGTTGTTTCTGTAATAGATAGTCACAAAAGGAAAGTAACATTCATGAGTATATCAAGTGTACAAGCTAATCATATATATAAGGAGATTTGTAGCATTAACAACACCACTTAAGATCTATTGTTGGAGTAGCATTTTGGTGTCATTTTAGCCAACATTATCTTATCCATCTCATTGTGTCTTGTTTGTGAATATGAATCATGCTCTATAAATGCTTTTAATTTAGAGAGCAATTTAATAATTGGATAGAAGTGATGAATATGAGCATTATGATATGCTTGAATTCTATTATGTATATATAATAAAGCTTTTTAATTTTTTGTTATTTCTTCATAATATTAATGTAGCATAGAAAGTTAATGTATATCAATTACTAGTCATAAAAGAAAAAAATATTATAAGAATAACATTAACTAACAAACAAAAAGATTTGATAAAAAAATTTAAAGAAAGACAAAATAAATAACAATTGACTTAAAATATCAAAATATCATGATTGTATTATTATATTTTTCTGGTTGTTTTTATTAATGTAATTGTTTCTTTCTCCAACTTTTTTTTTCGTTAATACTATAGAAATAACTAGACAATCACTTAGTCAAACTCAGATTTCAACCTCCAATAACTTCAACTGTGATTTGCAGTAAAGTTAACAGCATTTTACTATACTTTATGAGTAGAAATGCATTGACTAAGCAAACTGAAAATTATAGCAGTGGAAATAACAATGAACAACAGACAAAATATCATCACATTTGACACTAGATTTCATGGAAATGCCCTTCGAAAAACCCCGAAGGTAAAACTAGCCAAAGAGAGATTTTTTCTTATTGAGCTCACGGAAATTTTCAAAGATTACAAGAATAAAATTTTCTAGCAAACAATGGCAATACTTATCTCACTCTTCAAGCACGATATCCACCTCAAAAATAGTGCCAAAGTTGTCTTGAAAATGTGACACTTTTGTACAACCCTGTACAATCAGCAACAACTCTAAAAACTACCTTGAAAATTATCCATGAGCTTTGATGTACTTTTAGTATGGACTGTACGAATTCTTCCTACAGAAAATTCCTTGAAAATCGTGCCCTTGTCTCATGTCTCGATTTATGTGCATAAAAAACTATTGTACTGCTGCTAAATCCATATGTACAACCTCCTTTGTTGTATGGTACTTCTTTCATAAATGTTGAATTTATTGGGATGTGTGCCACCTACTCTCCTTAGGATGTGTGCCAATCCTCTTGCTTCTCCTTCTCTTATTCCTTTAATATCAAACCCTCTCTTGGAAAGTGTGCCTCTTCACATTCCCCTCAACCTCTCCTTGAAAAGTGCACCCCTTTCTCCTCTAATGTTTCTTTTATGCATTCTTTAATGTGTAATTTCCCAAACCCTACATCTCAAGGGATGATATTTGATCTTGCTCCACGAGATCAACGGACGTGACTTAATTTTTCATTGAGGTCACTTAAATCATTTAAGTGACCCAAACATTATAAAGTCACTTTTACCCATTAAATAAAAGACCCCACTTAACTTTATAAAGTCAAGTCACTAGAGAGAGAAATATGTTGGTCACTTTTGCATGTTGGGCATCGCCAATGCAGAAGTACCTTCGAGCTACAAAAACTAACACTCCCTCTTAGCGAGGGAGGTACTTATGGTACCTCCACCAGAATCTGTCTCCAACTCCATCATCTCATATGTTGTTGTAGTTTCTCCCTCTAAACATGAATCCTTTGCTCCCTCTGAACTGGAAACCAATGTTGCTACCTCCATTGATATTTGATCTGAGGTCATGATCCTATGAGTCTCCTCACTCTCCAAAGAATCCAACTGTGTCATCTCATGCATGTTGAGTCCTCTGAGAGTACTGGAAGAAGACTGAGTCCCCGGTATCAACACACTCTCTCGTGCAACCTGCTCACTCTTAGACACTAACACAGACTCTGAATCCAAGAATCCATTGGATCGAACCACGGGTTTTCCTAGAAATCTATATAACCTCTCATGTCTAACACCAAGCAATATTGTTGTGTATGGAGTAGCTCCCTCTGGATATAGAAACACTCGTCCACATAATAACGCAACTCCAAATCCATCAATATCCAAATATAATGCTAAGAGAAAATTGTCTATCATCTTTAGATTAAACAACGCCTTGGACACATCCAGAGAACCTCCTGAATCTAGTTGGAATCTCACACTTCCAACCCCCTTCATTGCAATCCTAGATTTAACCCCACTATCCACAATGCAATTTGATTCTATCTATGAAAGACTAAGGAACATTGACCTCATTCTCATCATATGTCGAGATGCACCACTATCCACAAACCACACTTCAATGTCCTCGAACACTAGACAACCACTGCCTGAAGGGCAAGTCATCAGAGAGAATTCATTCTCGAATTTCTTAGTGAACTTAGAAACCTCAGTTGATGTTGATACCTATGTCTCCTACTTATTCCTCTTCTTGTTTGAACATTGACTAGTGTAGTGGCCAATATTAAGACATGCAAAGAATTTCACTTTGCTTATGTCTTTATTTTTGTCTTTTCTCTTTCCCATAAGAGAAACATTTTTCTTATCTCATGAGGGCTTCACCTTGTTGACCAATATCTTATCACATTCAATCATAAAGGGAGTTTTTTAAATGTGAAAAATAAAGTCAATATATTGTAGGTATTGGGGGGGATATATGGTCTCAAAGGGTTTATAGGTATTGGGGGATATAAAAAGGGGTATCTAGTAAAAATAGGGTTTTCTTTTATTGGAAATATGTATTGGGAGGGAGATTCAACAAACAAATTTTGGGAGGTATTTATCAATATCTAGTGAAATTAGGGGTATTATTTAATACCCCGCGAACGTGTGTGCTATGTCATATGTTCATTGAGTGTGGACCTTGTGGCTCGTCTAAACCACCCTCTTTCTTCTCCTGATCTCTACACTAAGAACCCTCTCGGATCTCCTCCTAAGTAAAGTCATCCCATAGTCTTCTCCAATCTAGGAGATTCTCTCTCCTCACCACACACTTCACGAAAACATCCCACTCTTTGGTGAATCCTTTCAGGACTATGCGCACCAACTCTGAGTCTGGAATAATCTCCCCTACAGCTGCCAACTCATATTTCACCTATATAATCCTGGTGAGATAGAAGGCCGCACTCTCTCCCTTGGCCATCCTAGTGTTGTGGATATTGTCCCTCAGGGCCATCTTCCTATTCTCATTTGTTTTCTTGTACAAGTTTGTCATTCCATCCCACATCTCCTTAGTTGTCTACTTCTCAGCCAAATATGGAATCGGGTGGTCTCTCACTCCATCCAAGATTATCCTTTGTTCCCTTACTTTCTTCAACTCATGGACATCTAGGGAAATGGGATCCGATGAAGGAACTTTCACTATGGTACTCACAACTTGTTCTCCATGAGAACAGTCAATCCTCACCTTCCATTGCAGGTAGTTGGAGATCCCCTCCAACCTATCCTCAAACCTGAGACTGGAATTTATCCTTTTCCAACTGACAAAGACCATTTCTTCCCCTTCTTCTTCCAAGCAAAACCCCTACAAATCACTTCTATCGAAGTGCCAAAATATTGTCCACTAAACCTCAGAGCCCAAGCTCTGATGCCATATAGAAATAACTAAACAATCACTTAGTCAAACTCAAATTTAAACCTACAATAACTTCAACAGTAATGCAGTAAACTTAACAACATTATACTGTACTTTATGAGCATAAATACATTGACTAAGAAAACTGGAAATTATAGCAGCAAAAATAACAATGAATAGAAGACAAAATATCATCACTTTTGACACTATATTTTTGGGCAGTGCCCCTATAAAAACCCCGAAGGAAAAACTAGCCAAGGAGAGATTCTTTCTTGTTGAGCTCACAAACATTTTTAGAGATTACAACAATACAATTTTCCGACAAACAATGGCAGTACCTATCTTACTCTTCAAGAAAAATATCCACCTCAAAATTAGTGCCAAATTTGTCTTGAAAAATGTGCCACTATTGTACGGCATGTTGATTAATTGGGTTGGTTTTCATTGATGTCAACCCTTGAAGCAAGTCCGGTAGAAAAATCCGGTAGCCCCAATAGAATGGTTAAGGGACTCAATATTTTTTTAGGTATAAAGGTATGAAAATCATGGTATTTGTAGGTAAGACTATTCTAGATGGATAGTACATATCATGTTATTTCCGTTGATATGTAGAATGTCGCATAAACCCTCACGGTTAGACAGTTATGGCCTTGTGAAGTTGGAGAACCCTCATGAGTTATCTAAAAGCCCCTATAAGGTCAAAGAAGTCAAGTTATTCTAGAAAGTCCTAGAAGCAGTTGACTAGTCAAAGTGGGTGAAACTAGGAGTTAATCATGGGTTAAGTTGTTGCAATAAGAAAATAATTAAAAATAATTTAGTTACAACTAGAAGTGGAGAGTTTACTATTTGTGGATAAAGTGGGTGTAAGTGGACAAGTGGTTAGAAGTGGGTTAGCCCTTAAAGAACGTAGTTGGGTAAATCTAGTTAGAAGGTAACCCCTTGAAGAAGCTACTTGGAGAGTATAAATAAGAGAGAAAGGGTCTCCTATTTGCACCTATTGAGCACATTGAATATCTATTATTTTGTAAGGTTAATTGCATGTACTCATTGATACATCTGAAGTTATGCAAGTCTGAGGTAGCAAGAAGGGTTGAAGGTGAAAATTTTGGAGTTGCAGAAACATTGAAAAAACCTTAGTTTTTTAGGTGTACAGGGACTACAGTGGAATAGGTCGCGTACATACGTGGGCTGGCAGTAAAGGAGGGCACGTACAGTTGGTAAAATTCATGAAATATTGAGTTGTTGAGAGTGCCAAGTTCTCAGAGTCTAAAAGAAATCTCCCAGGAAGGTCTACAGTGATCAGGTACAACATATCTATCTACAGATTCAAAAGTGTTGAATCATATCGTGTATTTCTTGGTACATGATTGGGGGATTTTGTGGTACATGGTTGAGGGATTTTGGTTGTGAATTTGTTTGTGTAATGTGAGGTTGAATATCAGGGAGGGTTTGATGTCTAGTCCATGTGAGGGTTATTACACTTGATCATGATTGTATACACATGTATGGCACATGACTAGAGAAACATAGATGCACTTGGTTAAGGGATATGTATGATGATGTATGCATAAGGCACATCTACATATTCGACACAGTGACAGATTACAAGTTGATGTGGCAGAGGCATCAAAGAGTCTGAGTTTCATAAAGGTGAAAAACCTAGCTTTCAGAAGGTGTATGCAGGTTGCAGTATAGACGTGATGCATACATATGTGAGCTACAGTATAAACAAACCATGTACATACGCAAGCTCCAGTATAGACAGGTTATGTGACTGTTGGTTTTTGTTGGTATAGGATTATTACATGTACAGGTTGATCACAAGTTATTAGTACATGTTGGTTACAAGTTGTTGGCACAGATTGGTACAGGTTTAAAGTGGTATATCTCATAGTGATAGTGTGCCAGTGGTTTCATCATCTGTTTGGCACTTATATTTTACGGCGGCAAGATGGGGCAAGGATAGGTGATTGTAGCCAGAGACATAGGGGTTTGTAGCCTCCTTGTGGTTGTATCTAGAGAATTGGGGTGTTATCGGACTAATCGGTAGGTGCAGACACTAACAGATCTCCCTAGATCCACCTAGATCTAGAACAAAACACACCAAAACATGATGCTTTCCTTAAGTTTTAGATATTGAATTTATTAACTAAAGAGGGATAGGTGACATACCGTTTAAACGCCACTTCCTCTCGCCATCGCCATCCTAGCTCTGTTCCAACGCTCATACAATGATGAACCTGCAAAAGA
>ML777766.1:1037167-1083308 GCA_009831015.1 Picea engelmannii | reverse complement strand
GTTCCCCACACACTTCCACTCCAAGAATTCTGAGAGCATAGATCTGATAATATTCACAATCTATCTTGACAAAGTGGCTCATATAGCCAAGCTAAAATCCTTCAAAGCTCAATCCAATCCAAGCTAATCCCAAAAGCTCCAAGCTAACCAAAGATAACTTTCTCCATGAGAACTCCTCTCCTTTTATAAGTTGAAGAGGATAAGGTGAGGAGGTTAGGATGATCCCACTAAATCATGAAAGCGAGTAAGATCCAAACCATTCGGATGCCACCTCACCATAGAAGTTTCTCCTTCTAGAAGATTCGAGAAAACGCTTGTTTTTCTCACGTGTAGGCATTCTCGCACCCTACCTATAGAGCAACCTGCGAACATCTCGCACCCTAGCTATGGTGCAACCTGCGAGAATCAGGCATTCTCACACCCTGCCTATATAGCAACCTGCAAACTTCCTTTTTAACAGGGTTTTTACAAGGGAAAATGCAACTTCTTTTCTCAGGAAAAGTTCTTCTCCCTTCTCTCTTCAGGAACTCAGGCCACTGACCCCTTTGAAGGCAACAGATAGGTTTACATCATTAACGGTCATAGGGATGACGAAAATAATGTGTAACATGGGGAGTTGGAGCTTCCCTCAAATTGTAACCTGAAAAATATAGGGGGTTGGAGTTTCCTTCGAGTTGCAGCTGGAGAATAAAGAAATTTGGTGCTTCCAATGAATGTAATTCTTAAAGACATATAATAAAAAGCATTATGTGGTTTTCTCCCGCATTGGGTTTCCATGTAAAAATACCAGTGTATTGTGTATGTGTATGATTGCTCATTGTTCATGGTTCATTTATTCTGCACTTGTTGAATGACAATGGTAAATTGATCATCAAGATAAAAACAACACTTATATATTGTGGTTAAAAAGGATTGAATTTCTTTATTACCGATTCACCCCCCTCTCAGTAATCCAACAATTGTTATCATAGCAGGTTCCTTCATAAATTAGTTTAACCATTGAAATGTAGATCATGGAGAGCAACAGTATGTATAAAAATGGAATACCACAGTTTGATGGACACAACTACGCATTCTGGAGCAGAAGGATGAAAACATATGTACAAGCACAAGGATTTGAAGTTTGGCAATCATTTGTATATGGATATAAAGAACATGTCGTTCCTACAACAAATGAAAACGAAAGGAAACTCAGTCTGAATAATTAAAAAGCCAAAAATGCACTCTTGAATGGTCTAGTTGATTCGGTATATGTTAAAGTTATGCATTGCAGCTCTGCAAAGGAGATTTGGGACAAACTTTAGAATGTTTATGAAGGAGACATAAAATTTAAGGAAATAAAGCTTCAAACTTACAGAGGTCAATTTGAACAGCTGAAGATGAAGGAAGATGAGAATATTGCAGCTTAATTTTTACTAGTTGATGAAATAATGAATGCAATTAGAGGATTGGGAGAAGAAGTTGATAAATCTATAATTTTTCAAAAGGTACTGAGATATCTTCCAATGATATTTGATCCTAAGAACTCAGCACTAGAAGAAAGAACAGATCTGGATTCAATAAGCATGGATGAGTTACATGAAATATTCACAGCCTATGAAATAAGAACTAAACAGCAAAATCCAGTTACAAAAGAAGCAACATTCAATGCGTCCAAGAAGTCAAATCAAAAGTGCAAGAAAAAGGAAAATTCAAATAGCAACAGTAGTGACATCTTGAAAGACGATGAAGAAGTAGACAACTTCGTTAGAAGACTGAAAAAGGGAACTAGCAACAAATATAGAGATAAGCTTCCATTGATTTGTTTTAATTGTGATGGTATTGGTCATTTCGCTAACAAATGTCCCCATAAGCAAAAGAAAAGGAATGAATAAGATGATTCAAATAGAAAAAAAATATACAAAGGCAAAAGAACCAAAAAGAAATTTCTCAAGAAAATCTTTTGCACCAAAGAAGACAACACCTCATCAGACAAAGATGAAGTTAGTGAAAGTGATACAAAAAGGGTTCCATTCATGGCAGTAGAATGTTATAATGAAAAAGGCACCGAAGAAGAATATGAAGAGGCAAAAGTTGACTACATATAATAATTGTTGAGTGTCATAGAAGTTATAAAAAGAGAAAAGAAGAAAAACAAGTCACTACAGGAAGAACTGAAAAGAAAATAGGAAACTCAAAATTCAAAATCTGAAGAACTAGAGAAGATGATCAGTAAATTAAAAATCCAAGTTGAAGAAGAAAAAATAATTGAAGAAGCACTCAAAGAACAATTGGAAGAAAAAAACGGGATCATTGGAGGTTTGGAAGCAGAGATTGTCACATTGAGAAAAGACCTTCAAAAGAAAAACATAAAGAACAACTGAAAATTTTTGGACGATATTATTAGCAGTCTAAGGCCAAATCATGACAAGTCCAGACTTGGATACAACTAGACATAAAAGGGATCAACCTCCAAAACAATAGATAAAGAAAAACAACCAAGAAGATATGCAGCAACAGTCAAAGGAGACAAGAAGTTTTACAAGGAAGATCACAGAGACACTCCTTCATCCAGAAGATTTAGATTTCAGAATTAGCGAGAGTAAAAAACAATAAGGCCTCAAGAAGAAGAAGGCTTCAAAAGAGTAACTCATTTGAGAATATCTACAGCTCCCATGTATCAAACTAAATTTCTTGGTTTGTGTTATTCATGTAACAATTTTGGACATAAGGATGTGAATTGCAGAGCTAATAACATGAACAGAGACAACCGTGAAAGTTATGCACGAAGTGATTATTCAAGAAGGTCGAGTGAAACATAGAACAGAAGATACAATAGGTTTGAATCCTTGAGCACTGATATGGAATGCTACAAGTGAAACAACTTTGAACACATGGCCAAAGATTTTAGAATGGTAGTTCCTCCAAGAGAATCACAACATAATAACAACAGTCACAAACAGGAACCTCAAAGAATATGGATAAGAAAGTAGAATCAGTTCAATAATGAAGAATGCACACTTGCTCTACAAGCTAAACATAAGAAATGTGGTTGGTATGTTTACAATGGCTTCTCAAAGCACATGACAGGTGATGAGGATAGGTTTATAACCTTGAGAAAGGAAAGAGATGGGTCAGTCTCCTTTGGAAACGATGACTCATCTAGAATCATTGGAAGAGGCACACTCAGAATTGGAAACAAGGATACCAAGGAATAAAATGTTCTATTGGTGGAAGATATGAAACATAATATTCTAAGTGTAAGTCAAATGTGTGACCAAGGTCACAAAATTGTGTTTGATTCACTGAAGTGTGAGATAAGAAAAGCAGGTTCAGGAAGATTGGTTGCAACAGCTATAAGAACTTCAAGAAACATATATGTATTAAGTGAAATTGGAAATGAAAAGTGTTGTCTAGGAAAAGAAGATGAATTTTGGCTATGGCATAGAAGAATGGATCACATAAAATTTGACAACCTTTTTAAAGTCAGCAAAAAGGAAGTAGTCAGAGAAATGCCCCAGATCACGAAGCCAACCAACACCTTATGCAAGCATTGTCTACAAGGAAAGAAAACAAAGACCAAATTCAAATCAAAGGAATACTCCACAACAAGACCGCTGGAAATTGTGCATATTGATCTAGTTGGACCAACTAGAACAAAGGGTTTAAAAGGTAAGAAATATTTTATGTTATCGGTTGATGATTATACAAGGATGACTGCAGTTTGTTTTCTCGGGAAGAAGTCAAAAGCATTTGATAACTTCAAGATATACAAGGAAATGGCTTAAAATGAAATGGAATCAAAAATCAAATGTTTGAGATCTGATAATGGAGAAGAGTTTACTTCAAAGGAATTTATGGATTTCTACAGCAAGCATGGGATAAAAAGGAAATTATCCATTGCTAGGAAACCTCAACAGAATGGAGTTGTCGAAAGGAAGAACATGACAGTACAGGAAATGGCTCGAACTATGTTAATGGATTCCAAGTTGACAGAAATCTTTTGGGAACATGCAATGCATACAACAGTTCATATTCAAAATAGAGTAATGCTCGAAAACAATAGTGATAAAACACCCTATGAGCTATGGAAAGGAATACCAACAAATTTGAAGCACTTCATAGTTTTTGGAAGCAAATGCTACATCAAAATAGAATATGGAAGAATCAGAAAGTTTGATTATCGTGTGGACAAAGGCATACTTGTTAGATATTCGAGCACAAGGAAAGCAAACAAATGTTTCAATCTAAGGCTCAACTAAGTTGTGGAAAGCATCAATGTGACGTTTAATGAGACAAGTGGATGGAAAATAAAGAAAGAAGAAAAGGAGTCAATGGAACAGGTTCACAAAGAAGAAGTAAAGGATGAAGAAGAAGCAGAAGGGAAAGATGAAGAAGACTAGTTATAAGCAAAAGACCAAGAACAACAAGATCTTCAAGTACCTCCAAAGACACCTAGTAAATGAATACATAAGAATCATCTGTCAAATCAAATTATCGAGAACAAAGATGCAGGAGTTGAGACTAGAAGAAGAATTTGTTCACCAGAACCACTTCACCTAGCACTATTATCCTCGATTGATCCAAGCAACTTTGAAAAATCCAGCAAGGATGAATTCTGGATAAAATCCATGGATGAAGATTTGGATCAGATATAGAAGAATGACACTTGGGAATTGGTTCCAAAGCCAAGGTACAAGAATGTGATCTGCACAAAGTTGGTCTTTAGAAACAAATTGAATGAAGATGGACAGGTTACTAGGAACAAAGCTAGATTGGTATGTAAAGGATACGCTCAGGTTGAAGGTATCGACCTTGAAGAGATGTTTTCCCCAGTTTCCATAATGGAAGAAATCAGATTGATCCTCGCTTATGCATGCTCCAAGAATATTAAAGTGTATTAGATGGATGTGAAATCATCCTTTATGAATGGGGATCTAGAAGAAGAAGTCTACATTGAGCAACCAGAAGGATTCCAGTTGTCAAAAAATGAAAATTATGTTTGTAGGTTGAAGAATGCCTTATATGGTCTCAAACAAGCCCCTAGATCATGGTATTCTAGACTTGATAGATATTTACAGCAGCAAGGGTTCAGGAAAGGAAATGCAGACAAAAACCTCTACATCAAGGTAAATCAAGATGTATTTTGTTAATTCAAGTTTATGTTGATGATATTATCTTTGAAAGTGATGATGACAAGATGACCTAGAAATTTGCAAAGGATATACATAATGAATTTGAAATGTCATTATTTGAATAATTATCCTTCTTTTTGGGTCTTTAGATATGTCAAAGAAACCAAGGCATTTTTATTTTTCAAACCAAGTATATCAGAGAAATGTTAAAGAGGTTTGGAATGGAAGATTGCAAACCAGTCAATACTCCTATGCAGAGAAGTTGTAAGTTAAGTAAAGATGATGATTCAAAGTCTACATATCAGAGGAAATACAGGTCAATGATTGGCATCTTACTTTATATGACAACATCCAGACCAGATTTCATGCAGGTAGTTGGACAAGTGGCACAATTTCCAGCAACACCAAAGGAATCACATGTTCTAGCAGTAAAGAGGATATTCATATATCTCAAGGGTACATAAGAGTTTGGATTATGGTATTCAAAAGGAAAGGATCTATCACTTATTGCCTACACAGATGCAGATTGGGTAGGTTGCATTGATGATCGAAGAAGTACAAGTGGAGCAACATTTTACTTGGGTGAGTGTTTGGTATCTTGGTTAAGCAAGAAACAATCATTAGTATCAAGGTCTACAACCGAAGCAGAGTATATTGCAGTAGCAGCATGTTTTACACAGGTTCTATGGATGAAACAAACTTTGATAGATATACAGGTTGAGTATGATGAGCCCATTCTGATATATTGTGATAACATAAGTGCCAGCATTATCTCAAAGAATCCAGTGATGCACTCCAAGATGAAGCACATTCCAATAAAGTCTCATTTTCTATGGGAACAAGTTGCAGAGAAGAACACTTTAGTTGACTATGTTGGCACCAAAGAAAAGATTGCATATATCTTTACAAAATCGCTTCCAAGGGAATCCTTTGAGTTTCTTCGTCAAAAACTTGGCATAGTTTCTTCCCCACAATGAATTTTGAATGTTATTCTTATATGTCTTATATTTACAGGAGGAAGCACCTTAAAGAGGACATTTCAGTTTGGGGGAGCAGTTTCAGGAAGAGTTCGGTCAGGGAGAGCATCCCCAAGGACAGTTCAGTTAGGGGGAGCAACCCCGATGGGAAGTTACCTTTTCCATTGATGCCAAAGGGGGGGATTTTTCTCAAATGCATGGATAGAGATTTAGATGCTTGGAGAGAGAGCACATAGGCATGATTCCAGGGGGACCAATGGTCACAGGGGGGGCATGAGGGATACAACTTCAGTGTTGAATAATAGTGTTTCCATCAATGTCAAAGGGGGAGATTGTTGAGTAATTGGGTTGGTTTTCATTGATGTCAATCCATGAAGCAAGTCCGGTAGCAAATTCTATTAGCCCCAATAGTATATTTAAGGGACTCAACATTATTTGAGGTATAAAGGTATGAAGATCAATGTATTTGCAGGTAAGACTATTCTATATGGATATTGCATGTCATGCCATTTTCGGTGATATGTGGAACATCACATAAATCCTTATGGTTAGAGAGTTATGTCCTTGTGAAGTTGGAGAAACCTCATGAGTTATCTAGAAGCCCCTAGAAGGTCAAAGAAGTCAAATTGTTCTAAAAATTCCTAGAAAAAGTTGACTAGTCAAAGTGGGTGAAACTAAAAGTTAATCATGGGTTAAGTTGTTGCAATAAGAAAATAATTAAAAATAATTTAGTTACAACTATAAGTGGAGAGTTTACTATTTGTGGATAAAGTGGTTGTAAGTGGATAAGTGGTTAGAAGTGGCTTATCCCTTAAATAAGGAAGTTGGGTAAAGTTAGTTAGAAGGTAACCCCTTGAAGAAGCTACTTGGAGAGTATAAATAAGAGAGCATGGGTCTCCTATTTGCACCTATTGAGCACATTCAATATCTATTATTTTGTAAGGTTATTTGTAGGTACTCATTGATACATCTAAAGTTACGCAAGTCTGAGGTAGTAGGAAGGGTTGACGGTGAAAGTTTCAAAGTTGTAGAAATACTGAAAAAAAAACCCTAATTTTTTAGGTGTACGTGGGCTGCAGTGGAAGTAGTCGCGTACATACGCAAGTTGGTAGTAAAGGGGGGTGCGTATAGTTGGCAAAACTCATGAGATATTGAGTTGTTGAGAGTGTCAGGTTCTCATAGCCTGAAAGCAAGCTCCCAGGAAGGTCTACAGTGATCAGGTACAGCAGATCTATCTACAGATTCAAAAGTGTTGAAGCATATCTTGTATTTCTTGGCACATGGTTGAGGGATTTTGTGGTACATGGTTGAGGGGTTTTGGTTGTGAAATGATTGTGAAGTTGTTTGTGTAGTGTGAGGTTGAATATCAGTGAGGGTTTGTTGTTTAGTCCATGTGAGGGTTATTACACTTGATCATGATTGTATCCACATGTATGGCACATGACTAGAGAGACAAAGATGCACTTGGTTAAGGGATATGTATGATGATGTATGCATAATGCACAACTACATATTGGACACAATGACAGGTTACAGGTTGATGTGACAAAGGCAACAAAGAGTCTGAGTTTTAGAAAGGTGGAAAACCTAGCTCACAGAAGGTGTACGTAGGTTGCAGTATAGGCAGGACGCATACATACATGAGATGCAGTATAGACAGATCATGTACATACGTGAGTTGCAGTATAGACAGGTCGCGTACTTATTGGATTTTGTTGGTACATGTTGATTACAGATATAGGTTTATCACAGGTTATTGGTACAGGTTGGTTACAGGTTGTTGGCACAGATTGGTACAGGTTTACAATGGTATATCTCACAATGACAGTGTGGCAATGGTTTCATCATCTGTTTGGCACTTTTATTTCAGGGCGGCAAGACGGGGCAATGATAGGTGGTTGTAGCCACCTTCCGGTTGTATCCGGAGAATTGGGGAGTTGGAGCTTCCCTCAAGTTGTAGCTTGAAAAATATAGGGGGTTGGATCCTCCTTCCAGTGACAGCTGGAGAACAAAGGAAGTTAGTTCTTCCAATGGATGTAATTCTTAAAGACATATAAGAAGAAGCATTATGTGGTTTTCTCTCACATTGGGTTTCCACGTAAAAATACTGGTGTACTATGTATGTGTATGATTTCTCATTGTTCATGGTTCATTTATTCTGCACTTGTTGAATGATAATGGTATATTGATCATAAAGATAAAACAATACATATAATGTGGTTAAAAAGGATTGAATTTCTCTATTATTGATTCACCCCCCTCTCAGTAATCCAACACTACCCGTACAACCCTGTACATTCAACACCAGCTCTAAAAACCGCCTCGAAAATCATGCATGATCTTTGTTGTACTTTCAGTACAGATTCTTCCTATAGCAAATGCCTCGAAAATCATGCCCTTGTCTCCTACCTCGATTTATGTGCAGAAAAAAATGTTGTGCGACTGCTAAATATGTATTAAACGGACTCCTTTATTGTTGTACAGTACTGGTGTCATAAATGTTGAATTTATTGGGATGTGTGTCCCCTATTCTCCTTGGGATGTGTGCCAATCCTCTTGTTTCTCCTTCGCTTCTTCCTTCCAGCTCAAACCCTCTCTTGGAAAGTGTGCCTCTTGACATTCCCCTCAACCTCTCCTTGAAAAGTGTGCCTCTTATCCTCTACTACTACTTTTATGCATTCTTTAATGTATAACTACCCAAACCCTAGATCTCAAGGGCTAATATTTGATCTTGCTCGACAATATCAACGGACGTGACTTAATCTTCTGTTGAGATCAGTTGAATCACTTAAGTGACCCAAACATTATAAAGTCACTTTTGCCCATTAAATAAAAGACCCCACTTAACTTTACAAAATCATTTTATAAATTCAAGTCACTAGAGAGAGAAATATGTTGGTCACTTCTGCAAATTGGGCACTGTCAATGCAGAAGTACCTCCGAAATACAAAAACTAACAAACACATACTCAAAATCTTACATTTATATTTAGTGATTGTTTTCATTTTCAAAAAATAATATGTTTTTCATTTTAACATATTTTCTATAAATAAAAAAAACTTGAGAAGGTAATATACAAAATTCACACATTAAATCAATGTTTAACTTATTGTACAATTTTATTAAGAATGAACATGCTTCAAAATTTGAAAGTATATTTTATCATGAAGAAATACTTCAAATGTGATATTTATTTTGCCAAAATTCATAACAAACAAAGGAAAATAAGTAGGTGAACAAACTCGAGGGACTAATAAAACAAACATGAGAATAAACCAAACAAAGTCTACATAAACAAATATAAGCATTTTTTTGGCAATTCCTTGAACCTCACATTTGCTTATACTTAAATTTACTAGTTCCTGTAAAACATATAAAATAATAATAACTAGATTTAGAGAATATAACGAAACACAATTCTGACATCTTATCTTTCCTTGAACTTCAAATTCATTGCCATATAAATTTTAGGCCCTTTAAAAAAACAAAGTTTGACAAAAAGTTTGAAATCTTATGTCAAATGTTGAAATCCATAAAAGCCAACACCTTTTCAAATCTTTACTTTAAAAAATGAGAAGAAATTATTAAAAAAATAAAAAATAAAAAAACAAATGAGTACATCTATGGTGGTTATTTGAACTCCATAATGTTATAGTAGAATGCTCTAATCATTGCAAAATGTAAGAGAGGAGAAAAAAGGAAAAAAAAATGTTTGAATATCCCTTCTTGAGCATCATATCACCAAACTATCAAAGTCCCTACAAAAGTTCTAGGGAGAAGAGGAAGAAAAAATATAAACAAAAAAAAGTTGAAGTAGAGTGATGATGTCATAAGCACCACCAAGCAATCAACGACAACATGCAACTACGGTCACTACGTTTGCACCATGCAATTTGGGTGTTTTGGTCCCCATAAACGTCAAAGTACCATCACATAACCTCTTCTATGTAGTTTTTTTAAATTAGGAAACTTTTACAATTGAGTGCTTAGTAAAAAAAAATCCAAATCATTGCAAAAGTTTTCAATTGAGTTACTAGAAACCAAGGATTGAATTTTTTTTCAACGCTATAGTCATAAAAATCTGAAAAATGTTGGAGAATAAATTTAGGGGAAAAAATCATGGTAAAGTATTATGAATGTTATTTTTACAAAAATCTTCAATAAGCACTTACTGGAGAGAAACCAAGTACAATAATTATGTAATGATTTTGGCCTCTCCATATTGTTGCATGGTAGTAACAAAGGATGCCCTTATTGCTAAAAAAATACAAGTCCAATTGTTGAAATTATTGTCATTGAGGTAAAAAGATTAATGTTGTCATTAATGTCATATTATGATTTTACAAATACACACAATATTTTCAAGGTTGATTTATATATAGGTTTACAAATATATTAAAAAGGGGTGCACATGAAAATGTAAAAATTGAAATGGTGGTTTTAACCCCATTGGTTTGGAAGCCCGTGGTATTTTCCCATGGTATTTAGAAAAGTGAAATAAAAAAAGGGAATTAATTATTTAATTAATGGGTGTCGTGTCTTTTTAAATTAACATGTCCCTTCATGAAGGGTTATGATAAAGTATAAAAATATAAAGTATTGATAGAAAGTGTAGGTGAAAAATGTAATAAAATTTGAAAAAGTGGATGAGCAAAGATTGGATATCATTCCAAAAGGGGAGAGTTGTGAAATTTGTTTCAGGTCGGTTTGTAATTTTCACTATAACTTATTTTTTGGGATGTTTCAAACCATGAAAGTTTGAGGAGAATGAGGCAAGATCTCTAGGTACATGTGGTAAAAAATTTATACTCTGGTTCTTTATACTTTCTGATATATGCCCTGTGGAAGTTAGGATTTATTAATGGTTCTGAAATCAGTTTCAAATAGGTTAGTTTTTCATTTTGTTATAACTTCTTTTCTGAGACTTTTTAGAGTGTGAATTTTTCCATGATTTCAAGAGTCATATAGAAGTGTCTCGGGTAAAAATTCCAAACTTTGGTTCACTATAATTTATGAGATATGACCTATGGAAGTTAGGGTTTCTTAATGGTCCTGAAATCAATTTCAAACAAGTCAATTTGGAATTTTCACTATAACTTTTGTTTCTAACTTTTCAAACTATGAAATTTCAGGAATCTGAGGAGACATATAGAAGTACTTTAGGTAAGAATTCCACACTTTAGTTTGTTATACTTTCTGAGATATTCTCTTTGGAAGTTAGGGTTTTTGAATAGTCCTGAAATCAGTTTCAAACAGGTCAGCTTCACATTTTCGCTATAACTTCTTTTATGGGACTTTTCAAACTACGAAATTTTTAAGGATATGAGGAGACATACAAAAGTACCTTGGGTAAAAATTTCAGAATCGGATTTGAAAAATTATATATGTGGCATTTTGTACAAGTTCTTTGTTGGGAAGAGGCCAAAAACAACAAGCTTTGGGAAAGTTACCATAAATTTCATTTGGAAATTCAAATTTTGGTCAAACTTGGTGAAGGAAGAAGTAGCAAGCAGACTCAGTGAAGGTAATCTGAATGTTATCATCTTTTGAAGAAGTTATATGTACTAAAGAACAAATTGTAACTTGAAGGTTGGTGTCGCTCAAACAAAGATATTGGTGTCTCTTGTTAAATTGGTGCTTAGCGGTGGGGATTGGTGTCTCTCGTAAATTGGTGTCTACGAATATTTATAAGAGTAGTTTGGTGTCTACCAAGGTTTGTACTACTGGTGATTGGTTTCTACAATAGATTAGTGTCTACGAAGATCTGTAAGAGTAGGTTGGTTCCTACCAGGGTTTATACAAGTGGGGATTGGTGTCTCCAGTAGGTTGGTGCCTACAAATATTTGTAACAGTAGGTTGGTGCCTACAAAGAATTATAAAGAGAATTTTTGTGGTTTTCTCTCGAAAGGGTTTCCACATAAATCTTGTGTTCCATGTTCTATAGTTAAGATATATCATATGTGATTTTTTTTCTATGGTTGATGAATGTTTGAAAAAGTAAAAAATTGTCTTATATTGATTCACCCACCCCCCTCTCAGTATAAGTGTGTGCTCAATAATTGGTATTAGAATGGGTTCCTTCATAAACATTCTAGCCACTAGAAGGTAGATCTTGGGAGCACACATGGTTGGTCAAGAAGGTTTCTCCACAAACAGATCTTCGTTGTTTGACAGAACAAACTATGCCTTCTAGAGCATAAGGATGCAAACCTATTTAATGGCTATTGGTTTTGATATTTTTCAATCAATCGTCATTGTTTATATAGCCCCAATAACTCCACCGACAAATGCAATCGGGAAGAATCCTAGTGAAAACAATGTGAAATCCATGAATTCCATCTTGTGTGGTCTATCAAAATTTGTCAAGGTGATGCATTGTAAATCAGAAAAAGACATTTGGGATAAGATTTAAAATATCTATGAAGGCGATGACAAGGTTAAGAAGGAAAAACTTTGTACTCATAGAAGAAAAGAAAATTCGAGAGACTGAAAAATGAAATTGGAAGAAAACTCTGCATCATATCTCCTTTGTGTGGATGAAACTGTCAATACCATTAGAGGAATTGGTGAAATGGTTGAAGAATAGATGATTGTACAAAAACTTTTAAGGTCACTCCCCTTAAGATTTGATGCCAAATTCTCTACTATTTAACAAATGAAGGAGCTTGGTAAATTGACAATGGATGAATTGCATGGGATCCTCACAGCATATGAAATGAGGATAGAGAAAGAAAAGCCATCAAACAAAGAAGCAGATTTCAAATCCTCAAAGAAGACAAAGAACAAAGAACACAAATCAATCAATTTCTCCAGTTGTGAATCAAATGCAAAAGAAGCACATTTTGTGAGAAAAATAAAAAAGGAATATAGAAAATACAAAGGTAAGTTTCCCTTTAAATGCTTTAATTGTGGAAAAGTAGGACATTTTGTTGTTGAGTGTCCATATGAAATTAATGAAAGTAGTGATGATGAAGAAGACCATAACGTAAAGAATGGGAGCACACATCATCAACACAAAAAGAACCAAAAACAGGAAAAACATGAAAAGAAGAAGAACTCTTATAAGTAGAAGAAGAGTCTCTACTCAAAAGGGGTTAGTGACTCATCTGAAGAAAGCAGTGAAAAAAAATTGATAGCTATAGAGAAGAAAATGTATTTATGGAAATTGAAACAAAGACTCTCTTTATGGAAATTGAAACAAATATTGATGAAGATAAAGGGAAAGAAATGATGGATTCAGAAGAAGAGGATAACGTCGAAACAGATCCGAAAGTGGATCTTGAAGAAGAACTCATACATGCCTTAAGCGAAATAAAGAAGAGGATCATGATTCAAAAGCCAAAATGTCAAAAAGCATTCAAGAAACAAAAAATAATATCATGAACCTAAAGGTTCAACTAGAAGAGGCAATAAGGATGCAAGAAGTGGTGAGAATCTAGCTGAAGAAAAAGGAAGAAAATTGTGAGAAGCTAGAATTTGAAATTGTTTCGTTAAGAAAGGAATTGGAGAAGACATATATGAAGTTGAATAGAAGCTTGAAGTTTGAAAAGAGTATGGAAACCTTAGATGATATCATCAATTATCAAAGGTCTTCATTCATTAAGAATATTCTTGGTTATGATAAGAGTAAGATGACCACCAAAGAATATTCAAAATCTATAGATCTACCAAAGAAAGTAAATGAAGGAAAATATAAAAGTTATGTTCATGTAATCAAAATATCCATCAATGATGAAGACAACAAGAAGAAAGAGAATGATGTCTCACAGAAACCTGACCTTCCTCACAAAGACAACATGGATGAATTCAGAAGATATTTTCCACCAAGGTGGTCTCGAACAACTCGCTTTGAAAAACACACTACAGTTATAGGGTCCCAACTGTTGAGCTAGATGGGTTATACTGTAGGAGGACTTGGAAACAATGGATAGGGTATTTTCCTTCCTATTATCCATAATATGAAGTCACCAAGAACAGGTCTTGGATATAATGTAAATGTTGGCCTTGCTACAACCAGGGAAATTTTATTTGTTGCAGGTGGACTTCAGACTAGTTTTCTAGAAAAGCAACCTATTGTTGATTGTGATGAACAACTTGATGAGTTGCATGTTCCTCATATGTGAGAATTTGAGTGTGTTGTTACAGATGACATTTTTGTTGATATGTCACATTGTTCTACTCCTGTAATTGAACTTGACCCTGAGCCTACTTCCTTTGATCAACGAGCACAAAAATCTATGCTCTATAATCATCCTCACCATAAAAATCGAAAGAATGGAAATCATGCTTTCAAATATTTGCAGAAGAGACACAAAATATCGAATTATGGATCAGTGTCGACTACCAAGATAGATTGTGGTTGGATTGATGGATGGTCATGGAATCATTAGACTAGATGTTTGAGGACTTCATATCGTTGTGTATCATTGATTATACAGTCGTGTGGTGTTCCTCTTACTTGTTGATGATTTCCTTGGAAGTGGTCAACCGAGGATCGACCCAACATGACAGTTGACTAGAGTTTCAACTAAGCATTCATCGACTGAGGTTCGATTGGGTTGTTCGTCGATGGAAATTTTCGATGAGAACTATTGTTTCTACTTATTAATCCCTTGGGGGAATCACTTGAAGATGTTGATATGTGAAACCAACTGATGTGTTTTTTTTACTTGGTCACTTCTTTTTTAATCGGCTTGGATTTGTTGATACCAACCGAATCATGTTCGACTATTGTTGGAGATGTAATAATACTTATGTTGGATAAAAACACTATCTGGAGAGTTGGATATCATTCCAAAAGGGGAGAGTTGCGAAATCAGTTTCAAGTCAGTGTGACATTTTAACTATAACTTATTTTCTAGGATGTTTCAGACCGTGAAATTTTGAGAAGACAGAGGTGATATCTTTGTGTACATGTGGTAAAATTTTAGACTTTGGTTTGCTACACTTTCTGATATATGCCCTATGGAAGTTAGGGTTTTTGAATGATCCTGAAATTAGTTTCAAACAAGTCATTTTAGGATTTTCGCTATGACTTATTTTCTGGGACTTTTCAGACTGTGAAATTTACAAGGATTTGAGGAGACATACAGAAGTACCTTATGTAATAATTTCATACTTTGGTTCTTTATAATTTTTTAGATATGTCATGTGGAATTTAGGGTTTATGAATGGTCTTGAAACCAGTTTCAAATGGGTCAGTTTGGAATTTTCTCTATAAATACTTTTTTCAGACTTTTCAAGCTGTAAAATTTCTAAGGATCCGAGGAGAAATAGAGAAGTGCCTTAGGGAAAAAAATTCAAACTTTGAGTCGATATACTTCCTAAAATATGCGATGTGGAAGTTATGGTTTGTTAATGGTCCTAAAATTAGTTTCAAACATGTTAGCTTGGAATTTCCGCTATAAATTCTTTTATGGGACTTAACAGACTATGAAATTTGTAGGGATCCAAGGAGACATACAGAAGTACCTTAGGTAATCAGATTTGCAAAATTGGATATGTGGCATACTGTACACGTTTGTTCTTGGGAAGAGGCCAAAAACAATAAGCTTTAGGAAAGTTACCATAAATTTCATTTGGAAATTCAAATTTTGGTTTGACCTGGTGAAGGCAGAAGTAGCAACAAGACTCGATGAAGGTAATGTGAATTTAATCATATTTTGAAGAAGTTATATGTACTAAAGAAGAAAATGTAACTTGAAGATTGGTCCCACTCAAATAAAGAGATTCGTGTCTATTGCTAAGTTGGCGCTTAGTGGTGAGGATTGGTGTCTCCCGTAGATTGGTGTCTACGAAGATCTATAAGAGTAAGTCGGTGCCTACAAGGGTTTGTACTAGTGAGGATTGGTGTTTCAAGTAGATTAGTGTATACGAAAATTTGTAAGAGTAGGTTAGTGCCTACCAGGGTTTGTACCAGTGTGGTTTGGTGTCTACAGTAGGTTGGTGCCTAAAAATATTTGTAACGGTAGGTTGGTGCACAGAATTATAAAGAGAATTTTTGTGGTTTTCTCTCAAAATGGTCTCCACGTAAATCTTGTGTTCCATGTTCTACAATTAATAGATTCCATGTGTGATTGTTTTCCTATGGTTGATGAATGTTTGAAAAAATAAAAATAAAAATGGCTAATACTGATTCACACCTCTCCCCCCCCGTTCTCAATATAAGTGTGTGCTCAACACCAATACCTTTCCTAAATTTTTCGTTGGAATTCCTCTAAATCTAAATCATAAAATTCACAAATCCAAATGAAGAAAAGCCTTACACAAAGCTTGTCTCCTTTTTTTATGCCTTACATTTTATTTCCAAGTAAAACAGAAAAAGAAAAAAAAATGATATGATGGCATTTATACAATCCTCTAACAAAACACAAACCCTTCATCCATAAATTTGTCTAACTCCTCATAAATAGGAATCATCAAACCATTACTAGGCCTCAAATCAATTATTTGTACCATCTTCAAAAATTTGATTATAAAAAGGAAACAAACAAATAAATTTGAAACCCTTGTAATTGATACAATATAGACTTTTAAATATTACTTTATTAAATATGTTTATGAGCAAATTGTCTAGAAATGTACTCCTACATTACTTTACATGCTTCAACAAAGAAAAGAATGACCACTTCTTCTTTGCAAGTAAAAAAATAGAAGCCTAGTGTACGGACACATTAACACCATGTATGTCCTCATAATTTGAAAATTGGTTGCCTAGTATTGTGCCCACACAATATATAAGAAGTAAACAAACAATATCCAACAAGACAAATCAATATTTTGTCCAACTCCTTTGGTTGTCCTGGATAAATATATGTTTACATGACTGAAAACATAACTATACATTGGTTATCAATTTTATAATTGTTTACATTATGTGTAGTCATTTATACTAATCGAGACTAGCGCCTCTTCATTGGATTTATAGATACATTATTAGAAGCATTTTGAATCCTTGAGTATTAGATTAAACACAAATTGTGTAAAAAAATTCTTAGCAAGTCAAAAAAGCGGAAGGCTAGTGTCTAGACACATTAACATTGTATGTACTCAGAATTTGCACACTGACTGCTTGATATTGTGCCCACATAATATATAAACATTAAACAAACAATACCCAACAAGCAACACCATACACACAACTCAATGTTTTTCCAAACGTCTTTGGTTGATGGATAAATGTTTATATACATGGCTGAAAACATAATTATACCTTGGTTATCAATTTTGTAACTTTTTACATTATGTACGTGATGGGACTATGTTTTGGAATGATTATATCACATTTTTTTATTTTATTTCCATACCTCGCTGCTCCTTTTTAACTTTCTTGTAACCATAACTATACCCATTTCAGCTCAAACCCCACTCAAGTATGTGTTGCTCTATTTATCTAGCATTTTAATCATTTCTATAGTACGTTTGGTAGGAATAGTTTCATTTGTTCCTAACTTTCAAATGAGTTGCTACATATTAGATGCTTGCTACATAATTCAAAGGAATAAGTTTGTCATGAAAGGGACAAACTACTACAGCTCTGCAAGTAATATTGTTTTTTTTTTTTGTTTTTTTTTCCATATATGTGCATGTTAATGTTGAAACATGGGTGTTACAAATCCTAGTTGTCAAAAGAAGTGATGTGACTCCTAATCATCAAGAACATGGTTATGAGTCTAAGTTGGCAAGAATGTCACCTATCACCTGTGGTGAGTTTCCCAAGATTGTGTGTTGATTATTCGATTGTTGAGAACTATGTTGTTTGAGCAATTCATTGATAGAATTGTTATGATGAATATGTAGATGGCTCTAGAAGCGATTATTAAGCATCTTCAAAAGTATTTACACTCTACCATATTCCAGCTACCGATCCAATTGCATAATTACTCTAGATACTCTATTTTTATCATTGTTGTAACTATTTTTAATTAAATACTCGATTTCATTGAAACACTATAACAGACTCTAGAAACCACTGGAAGAATCAGTGATTCTTCAAGTGTGTCACCCTTAAATTTTCTTTTAATGAGTTGTTAATCAGTTGAGAGAAGAAAGTTGTGTTTTCCCTTAGATAGAAAGGGGAGGTAGATAGGGGAGGAGAGAACGAGAAGAGACAAAGTATTGTTTTAGCCTGCACTTTCTGAATAAAAATATTGTTTATTGGTTTTATGTATGTTAAATTGATTACTGAAGTAGACTAGGAACTATAGACTTCTTCAACACCTTGCTCCATAGAGTAAGAATCTACTCTAGAGGAAATCGGTGTTGTTACTCATTTTTTGTTTATACTCTTGTACTGTAAATTTACTTTCTACATCTGATTGCTTAAGGTAATTTTCTTTTATAAGTTTTGTTTATGATTTAATGTGTGTGTGTTTGTGTGTTTCAGCAAGAGTTACTTTTATCATTTATCAGTTAATAGTTCATTGTTATAGGTCTCATGCTACAGAACCTGCAAGTATAAATCATCAGTGGTTTCTTGTTTTTCAGTCAAATAGAATTGGATTTCTAAATATATGATAATGTCATAATTAAACTATCTAACTATTTAATTAATCCCTACGTCTTGCATATATTTTGCATGATACCTCTCAAGCTTTACCAGCCATGGGTTGATAATTAAATGGACTAGAAAGCTATATGTTGTATTGGAAATTCATAGGGCATATAGCAGACCTGTCATTTTTGGCATCGTTGTTGGGGAAGTGTCAAAAGAATTTTGGAATTTTTCTTTGGTTGCAATAGATAACACATGGTACGGGGATTTACACTATAGGAATAGTTGACATTCCTCTTTGTAACATCTCATATGAAATGTTTTGCATTTAGTTAGAAGCATAAAGATGCATGAATAGAACTATAAATCCAACGGCATGAGCACATGGTGCAATAATATCCACTCGAGGTATTAACCAATTTGCAGGTAGACCTTCATGAGGAGGAAGCTCAAGGACAAGACTCCATACTTAACAAGGTCATGGAAGGAATTATGCTCCTTAATATGTAGAAATTTATTTTGCAACAAAGACATAGTTTAATCCTCCCACTAAAGGACTTATGTATACAAAAGAGTTGATTAGTAGACAACCTAATTCAAACTTAGAATCTCAGAATAATCCAATTCATGAACCATCATATTCATAATAATCAATTTCTTCTCAAGATTCAATAGCACCAGAGATACCACCATTGGTGGATCCTATGCTCATAATCATGGTAGAAGAAGAAGGGGTTTTTTCTAACCAAGGTGACACCATAAATTTTGAGTTTACAATCATATACCTTGAAGATGATGCTCCCATGAAGAATTTTTCTCCATCAACCCTACCTAACTTTAATGATTTGTCTAGTGAAGACCAATATGCCTTCCTTTTTGAGTTTGATATCCTTTGCAACAGTTATGACTATACAATAGATACTCAAAATATGAAGTTATTTCCTGCCACCTTAAAGAATGCAACACTTTGTTGGTTCATGGGACTTGGTGGTCAGAGTATCCACAAACAGGATGACATGAAGCAAGGTTTACTAAAAAAATATCAAGACTACTACAAGGTGAGGGACCTTTGTTAATAAATCTTTAAGATGACTCTGAAAGAGGACAAGAGTCTGGAGGAATATGTGGAGAGGTTCCAATATAATTTGTAAAGGTCCAAATAGAGTAAATTGGACAAGGAAATTTTGCACACCATCCTAATCAAAGGTATAAAAGATGAATGCCTTGACCTTTTAAATTTGATGGGTGGAGATGACATTTCCCAAATAGGATATGATCAAATCTATGAATTATGTAAGAGATGTTCACAAGGGAATTCAAAGCATGGGAAAGGTCCTAGAGATGTTTTTTCCAGAATTACTAAGTCATCTGGAGGAGGATCCACTTGCACTAAAATTGGCAATTTGTTGGAAAACTTTAAAATTGATATTCTTAGTTCTTTGAGTTCACATTTTGACACATTGCAGGTTAAGAAGAAACATGTAGAGTTGAGAAAGAGCTATCCATAATTTGAGTGTAGAAAGAAGTATCTCTTAAGGGAGTTCCAATTGAATATTGTCAAAGTATGTGGCATTTGTGAGCATAATCATGCCACCAAAAATTATTCCAGTAGAAGATACTTCTCTTGATGAGAATATAATCTCATTATCTACTAACACACCATGGTTTGCAGATATTGCTAACTATTTGGCTGGAGGAAAGCTTTTGATACATCTCTCACCAATGGAAAAAATGTAAAATTATCAAACAAAGTGCAATGTGGTCATGGCTTCAAGGATATCTATTTCGCATAGGGTTGGATCTCATAATCCAATGTTATGTTAGAGAGGATGATGTTTATGACATCTTAAAACATTGTCACGGTGAACCTTGTGGAGGGCACTTTGTTGATAAGAGGATTGAACACAAGGTGTTGCATCTAGGTTATTATCACTACTACATTGGGCCCATTTTTCAATAATTTACTGACTCATGTTTGTTGCCACAACGTCTCAAGTACGGTAAAGGATGCAACCTGTTTTTCATCATGTCACCTTCATCGCAAGTAGGACGATCTCATTTTGTCGCAAGAAAAATGCACACTTACATCCTACCATCAGACAATGTAGGTCCCAAATCCAGGATTTTCTCGTCGCGTATTCATTGTAAGAGTGACTAACCTACAATGAACGTTCCTCAGAATCGACCAATTTCAAGAGACATTGTCATCACAAATTCATCGTAAGATCAACCAACGAAAATCGCCAGTCCATCATATCATTCACTACAGTTTGTCCCAAATCCATCACATTTTCATCACTAGTTCGTTGTAAGATCGACTAACCTACGATAAACTAGGACTGCAATCGACCAATGTCCATAGCCATTGTTGTCATAAGTACATCGTGTCATCGACCAAGTTTCATCGTATGTGCATCGTACCATCGACGAATATTCATCATAAAATCATCAGGAGTTCATCGAACAAGTGACAATGTACCGATGAACATGTTGTGTTTTTTATGGTTATTGGGTCGGGAGGTGAACGTTACTCTAGTCGAACCATCAACAAACTAGGTAGTCGATGTTCTGAAGAAGGGTTATTAATTAAAAAATATATTTTATTAAGATAACTGTTTATATTGTGATCTTTTTCATGCATTTTTCTCATGAATAACTCATCAGAAATAAAGGAAAAAAAAAATTATATATATATATATATAATTTTGGTTACTCATACATATGCAAAACTGTCACACCATATCAAAAGAAGGGATAGAAAATTTCTACCTCAATCTATGACAATAATTGCATCCTCATTAACCACATACCATTCATTCTCAATCAAAGCATATTTGTTTAATCAATGAAAATTCCATTTGGGAGAGTGATCTATGCCCACCTACAGACCTATTTTGAGGAAAATATCTATGGCAAGGGGTAAACCACAACAAATGGAACGACACCCAGAAATCAACTCTAATCTCAAGTATGCTAGATAAATAGAAAAGCTAACAAGAGAAGGTTAGGATACTACCTCGTCTGGACATCCAAAGAAGACCACAGTTGAGCTCACGCCAAAAGCTTGAAGTCTGCAACTTGTCCTCAACAATCAAGATATACAAGCATATAGAAATTATATAGAAAGTTAGCATATAAACTAGCATAATCCATTAATATGTATAACAAATATGCCCATGGAAAGTAATGTAAATATTTGCAACATATAATTGGACGAGAAAAGAGTATTTCTATTAATGTAATCAACAGAAGTACATAGGTGACAAACTTTGTAACGGCACATATCGAAACTGAGAAACTAAGTCCCTCCAGCTAGGCCTTCACCACTTCAATCCTCCACAAAGGAAAGCTCACAAGTAGTAGGAGCAATTAAGTTTCTCCTTCTCAAGCTAGAAGAGCTTGGGGCCTGAACACAAGAAGTTAAGACTTTCAAGGACAAAGGGATGTAGACTCAATATGAAGTGAACTTTCTCTAGATTGTCTTTGCTCTCAATGATGTGTGTGTTCAAGGTTTGTATATGGCTCAATTTATAGCCTCCAAATGGAATTGAAGGGTCAGTTCGGATTGTTTCCACTATATGGAAGGTCAAGGATCATGGATCTTGTGACATGGCGTGGAAACCCAACATATTTTTAATTTTTGAGCACAAAACCCGATGTACGCGGGTTGTAATGAAGAAACATGTGTATATGTGCCCAATTGTGGCCCACGTATATGTGCAAAATTTTGAATTTTTTACTCTGGAGTGAGCAAAATGGGGGAACTTGAGTTTTAGAGGGAAATGGAAGGCCATCAAAGCAAGATGCATGGAGTGTGGAAAAAAATTATATAACAGATGCCCCCTAATGTGTGAGGTCAGAGGAGCAAGTGCGATGGCAAAAATACATTATAATTCCCAAAAGTGGAGTAATGAGGACCCAGCTGGAAAAACTAGTTACTCATGAGAATATTACAATTCATATTGACTCTGTACACATGGTTGCCAAACTAAATTACATTGCAAATCCATGTGGATATATATCAAATTGTTGTTCATGGCCATGAATAGGTAAGACAAATTAGACATGTTAGTCCCTAAAGTTTCACTTGACTGCTAAAGGGCAAGCTAGAGCATCATCAAGTTATTGCAATGGTTTTTTGTTTGGGTTTCGTGAATGGAAAGCACAGGGTTAAGAAAGATACCTGGTAGATGACTGAAATCAATATAAGATCTGTAATTAAGACCATTGGACATGGAGTTTCCTGACATTTTTCATTAATCACATGTAATCCAACCAGTTATTAGACAAGCATGGTTAAAGGACAAATAGGTAGAAGAATGAAGAGAACGGTCATGGAAAATACATGCTTCACTATAAGCTTAAACTTTCATAATCCATTAAGAATAATCTTCATAAACATAAATTCATTCTGAAAATGAAAGCATGATATCTAAATGAACTTTACTAAAATAGAGTAAGCACATTAAAGGATTAATGTATAGGAAATGTGTAGTGCATCAGTTCTATTCAAATAAGAAGAAAAGCAAATTACAATAGAAGATGCATACTAACAACAAGGTTTTCATATAGCTCTAATGTTGAAACATATAAAGGAAAATTTTCCCATGGGCTTACAAATTAAAACATATTCAGGTCTTAGCCCTCAAAATGCCTCTCTCGTCTTCCTCGGATCCCCCCCCGATCTCATTGTTTTGTTTCTTTCATCTTTTATAGACACAAATTTTAATTTAGGTCTAAAAAAATGAGATCTGAATCGAATCCCCTCTCAAAATTATTACTATTCAAAAATAATCTCAAACTAATTGTAAAAAATCTGGGTTGTTGAATTCAAATGCCTTCAAATATGAGATCTGAAGTTGTCTTGCAAATTGCTCTGTCATATGTCATTATTGCCTTCGAATGTAGATATGGAAAAAGGATTAACCCCTCCTAATCTAGGCATGTTGCTCAATTTATGCCATCAAATATGGAAAGGATATTTAAAGATTGTTCAAATACCAATTGTTTCCAGGTGTTGGGAAAAATACCCTGCCACCAAGTTTTAATACTTGTGACTGATTTTTATTTCATTATGACTCGGATTGAAAAGAAAATTCAAAAATACAAGAGATTGTATCCTGGTAGATCTCAAACACAATTAACATCCTCCAAAGAGATTTACCTCTCAAGATGCACCTGTGTAGCTTTCAGAACCTCATTGAATTCCATGTAAAAAACATGCTTAACAAGCCATTGTGTATCTAGCATCTTCAATGCTACTCAATAAAGTGTGTCAAAGGCCATCTCATCCTCTGCTAGAATCTTCCAAAAAAATTTCCTTGCTTATGAGCTCGATTTTGTTGAGTGTAAGTACAACACTTGTATAAAGATATGTCAATGCTTGCGACAACAAAGGATACTTTCAAGTAGCTCTCTTTCCTTCTTGGTTGTGCAGGATTCTGGTCTATTCTCATTAAAAGAAAATCCCCATCCATTGCAAGGAGGAGTAAAGAAATCAATCGATGACATTATCATTTTACAAACACAAAGTGGACTATATGCTTGATGAAGATAGCCACACGAATTTATCATATTACAATTATCAAATTGAATGTCCCAAATTGACAGATGAGGTGGATCATAAAACAAAGACTCAGAATTTGGATTTTATGATTGAACATCAGGATTACTACCAGTATTCATTTCACAAACCACCTTCCCATAAACATCAATTGTTATCAACATAAGATTTGATTGAGGCCTTTCATCCTAACTAGCAAGCTTTAAATCCTCACAAGAAGGCAAGAAAACCTGTAAAATCTCATTACAGTGTTGTATCTTAGAAGAACTACAAGTACCACCATCAATTGCAGAAATAGCATTTTCAGGAGAGCGAAGCAACTGTTTTTTTTAATAAAACTACTCAGAGATACGTTTGGGGGTGCCATAACCAAGAGGTGACCAAGAAGCAAAGAAAGATGATGTGCACAATTTGAGAGATAACATGGCCATATCATAACAACTTGAAAGCCAATATAAGTGTAGCAAATGAAGAAGGTTTGTGATATGCATCAAAGCTAGGTGTTATAGAATGATAGCCAAGAACAATAAAGGCCACACATTTTGACAGATCACCATCATTAGAAACTTCATGGGGCTTGCCAACAAAGAAGGCATTTCCTCTGTCAATTTGTATCTTAGGCAAGCTAGATGTTGTACAATTGTTACAATGCGGGCACTCATCTGGATTGAGGCTCGAACATCTAGTTGCAAGCTCTAGTGTTGATCTTTCAGCCTTGACACCTGAACTCGAATTATCGATATTTGGTATTATTGATTGGATTAATAGACACCTCGGTGTGGGTCTTGACACTTGGCGTTCATCTCTTATCTTCGGGCAATCCCTCACTCAAATAAATTTCTCATTTCCATGGTTGAACTTCATACATGTTGGCGCACTTGTTTTTTTAAAACCATGGGGGCATATCCCACATGTATGGGAAAATCATTGTCACATATGTTTTTATATTACCCAATTTCATACACCATTCGACACGTTGTGCAAAGGATTTTCCTCATTGGCACTTGATATGTGTTGTCAATTGCATGTTATGAGTGTTGCTTTGTGACTCACGCTTAGGCTTTCAACTTTAGAGATCGGGTTCGATGATTGATAAACCCAATAATTTTTAAAATGAACAATAGACTTTTTGTCTTAGTGATATATAAAATTTCATTAGAAATTAGCCATATAGGATAAAGATTTTTTATATTTTTTGAAAAAAACATAAACAAGACCAACATTAAAAGAGCAGCACACACCCGAGAGCTAGTAAGCAACATCCATATCATATAAATTTTAACACCTCTACATACCAGGTTTCCCAAGGAATTTGTTTATGGCATGAAAGACATAAATGAGAGTTGCAAGAATGGCTTGCTTCTTGTAGCACACCTATCTTTGGCACATGCGCTGCCAGAACATACCACCAAATTTAAAATTTTGTCCTTGTAGATCACGGTACTAGGAGGACACATGCCATAGGATGTCATAGTCATGAACAAGACACAGTGGAGTCCAGTCTCAAAGCCAATTGAATATATTTTTATACGATGGAGTACAATATGATCTTCCATGATCACTGAAGTCATAGAGGTACTGGTCCACTGAAAGACAGCAGCAGATATGAGATCTTGTTACTGTGAACTGGAGGTATTCTACACTATCCGTCGAAGGTGAAAGTATGCATCATGTGAATAAAGGAGTTGAAGTCGAACATAATGAGACTTTGTTTGATTACCGGTTATCGAGGCATAGCGTTAACAAACGTGAGACAACCCACCAATAATGAAAGTAGGGTTCAAGGCACCAAGTACATTCCACAAGTGTGAATAAGGGTGTTGAGTTCGAACACTTGAAGAATCTATCAATTAGGAGACATTAATGTATTCCCAATTGTCGAAGGCGGGAGAACCTGCCACCGATGAATGAAAGCCTCTAGCTACTCATATAAATATATATCTCAATTCCAAAATAGATGAGTTGAAGTCGATGGAAGGAGACTCATTGAAAGGAGAGCATTAAGGCATCTCTCATCATCCAATGCAAGGTACAAAGCAATAGCTTAGTGATTAGGAAGAGCTTAGATGAATAGGATGTTCATGAACCAATGACCATGTCCATCTCTCGCATGCACCAAATGCAATTAGTACATGAAAGAGACCCTCTAACTAATAGCCAATAATTAAAACTACCGAAAAAGGAGAGGAAACCACCAATAGGGTCTAATGGAATCCAAGACACTACATGAATCCCAATGTGTGAATAAATTTCTTCTCGTCGATCACAAGGGAAACCCCCTAGTCAATGACCAATGGAGACATGTCATATGTTGGGTTCAAGGTCACCTACCAATGATGGAAGTAGGCCTAGGGTGCAAGGTAGGACAACAACTTCATGTGATTTTGAGATTCACATGTAATGGGATGGTCAACGTGCATAGTCAAGAAGTTCTTAGGAATGGTCGACATAGGCTTAGACTTCCTTTTGACAAGGGAATAAGACAGATGAATAACTCACAAAGCATAGACTTAACACTGATCATTGACAAAAAATTGTGACGCATGAGACATCGTAAACTCTCCATAGGGACTAGAAGAATAACTAGTCAGAGGAGTGCTCAGCTTCCTAAGGCCATGCTAAACCCAAACCTTGGATGAAATGGACTCAAGAATGTTTTCTATGTTCAAAGGTGACACGACTACTACCGATAGGAGATAAAATTATTTTCCCGCCCATCTTTTTTTTTCATAGTCAAATAAATGTTATGATACAGAAGAGGAAACGAGTGTCACAAGTAAGCAACTAGTTCCAAGTAGCGAAACATACCTATGCTCAATGCAGGGAAGTGCATGCAGGACATGAAAAATTGGGGGGATGTTTCCTCTATGGGTAAAGGGTTGTCAAGTTCCAAAGGATATATAGAAGGCATTGCTTGGCTAATGCTAAGAATTGTTAGGGCCAGAGGCTTATAACGAGAAAGCGGGAGCTGACATTAAGCTCAACAATGCAAGCATGATAATGGGATGCAATTACAACTTAACTCAAAAGTGTCATTTTTCGTAGATTTAGTCCCCTAAGCCAAAAAAAGTATAAAATAATACCCAGGAGAACTCGTATAGCCAATGTTGACAATATTATTCCTTTTTCGTAAGTAGTATATTTGGTCTGGAAAAAGGTTAAACTTATACCAAAATAGACGTCCTTTCAAAGCCATTTAACGAGTGTGAAAGAGACAAGTTCACTCGGCAATATTTTTCATTTTTTCAGGAGTCATAAAAGAGCTTAAACAAGACTCGACGGGAGCCCCATAAGTAGTGGTCAAAATGAGATTAAGTAAGATCAATGAGGTTCGAACGCAATGTCATATCAGGACTATAAGGGACTCCCAAACCTATGGAGTAATTTCTACATGGGCACCAAATGAAAAAAGTGTTCTAACTAGGGTACCCATGTTTGGTAAGTCTCTACCACTTAATAACAACACTTCTAGTAGCAGCAAGAAGGTTTTGTGTCTCTAACAAATGGGTTTGTACCTAGGGCATATGAATCATGGTCATAAGATGATGCAAAAATGCAAAGCGGGGTGAAAACCTACCCTATATGCCAGTGATGATAAATACCTGCCAGAGGCACGAACAGGCTGAAGAGTGTCGAAAATCCATGAAACCCAAGACAAAACCACTTCAAACCAAGTCTTCTACTACTCAATTAGTTCATTTGGTTTCAAAAATATGAAAGACAAGGTAAAAAGCTATAGAAAGTGGATGAAATTTTTTTACAGATAGTAAAAAACATGAAATTTACCATATCATTTGAGTTTTTTCACCCACATAGTGAATTTTAGGCCATTTTACCCACGATCTTCCATTGGTGATTTTGAGAGCTACAATGGACAGAATTGGAAACTGTCTAGACCAAGTAAGTGCCCATCCTATCCTCTTCTAATTCAATGGTTTAATTTTTAGGTTTAGTGCCCAATTTTTTAGTATTAGAGGCCATAAATTAGAAACTAGGGTGTACACGAGTTGTAGTTCATTAGGTCACGCACACGATCTCATGTACGCAGGAAAGGTGAATCATTCCCGCGTATATGATTCCCTATACATGATTTTCATAAGGGTAGCCCATGTACAACTTCATGAGCAAGTTTTTTGACAAAAGTAACTCAAAATTTGGTGTTTCCTTTGCAAGATGGTGATTGAATGGATGGAAAGGGAGCATGAGGAGGTGGATGTTGTAGTAGAAAGAGATGTGAGGGCCCAACAAGCTTTGCAAAGATGTGGGATCTATAAATTTTGGGCCATAAAAGGGATGAGGACCCAAGTGAGGTTTCTCCAAACACTAATAAACTATTGTGATCCAGAGACTAAGGCATTCAACCTCGATGGGAAACCATTGAGAATTGAAGTGGACAATATCTACTTCATAACAGGATTTTATCACTGGGGTGAGGTGGTGAATCTTAGAGCCCGAGGGGATAGAGGTGGGAGGACCACGGAGGAGTACATCACCACCAACTGTATTGCAGGTACAGAGAAAGTGGGGAGCACTCCCTATAAGGGCAATTGAGAACCTGATTCTGAATATCATTGTCCTAGTACTCACACAGATATCAGGATCAACCTCATTGCATTAGGCGTCGAGGTCGCTCATGTTATATGTTTTGGAGTGTTTGAAACCCATAGTTTATGATTTGTGCACCTCACTTCTAGCCAACATGAAGAGCCAGATGACTAATTGCAAACTTGGTAGGATGAGGAACTTCGGGTTTGCAACCATACTGTGTATTTTTTTCTTCGAGAAAGTTCCAGCTCTGAGCAAAATATTATATATTACTCCACATGTTCTACGTGATCCAGCTATGTCACGGTGGACTGAAGTGATGCAGCGACTAGGAGGTGGTAGGGTGCCAACCCCCTATAGCGATGAGTTCTTCCACTGGTGGCGATGATAGATCATTGTGATTGATGACTACCCTTATGAGGGGATAGACTACCGAGGGGACCAATACATGCGATTTCCATCGTGATCTGCCTTTGAAGATATCAGAGAGAATTGATTTTTATATATTTCATTTTTTTATGTTTTTCAATCTGATAAATGCAAACAAAAAACAAAAATATTTTTGTATGGTATCATGTATTAATGGTTATTTTTTTTATGCAGATGTAGGTTGATAATGACCAGATGAATATCCATGACATCTACGTAGGGGCAGAGGAGATGAGATGGTAGGTGAGGATGCAGAGAGAATTCTCCAAAATGTACATGGAAACTTGTCTCATCTAATGCATAGGGTTCTTATGGTCGAGTTGGAGGATATGCCAGAGGCGATGCAACGACAGGTGGTGGGTGTACCTCGTGCTGGGTGATGCTCTTCCAACATCTTCCAAACGCCATAGTGTGTTATCATGACACACTCCTAGAACCTCAGGCATAGATGCCATGGTTATGTGATGTACCGGTCATATATGTATTTTAGGGATACATGCCCAATTTTGTACTTTGACACCATGTTTTTTGGAATTAAAGGATGAAATATAAAAAATATTTTGGTCTACAGCTTTAATTGTATATCTTACAATGGATGAATGTATGAATGTGTGTTTTATTTACTTAGTTATGTGACAAATGCCAATCTAAAATGTAATTATCATATGCATCAGAAACTTGATTAAAACTTCTAGGTATATGATTGTAAGTAATAAAATCAAAATATCGTTCTAAAAGTCGTAACCGAAGGAAACATTGGAGTCGTGTAAGATCTATGACTCGATAATTGTCGTTCAATTGACATACAACTAACTGGGAATCTAGACAAACTTCTAAAGATCGAACACCATGTGAAATGGCATCACGCACTAGCTCTATAACGATGCTATACTCATCTACATTGTTCGTTGATGGCTCCAGACAAATGTCACATGAAGACACTAGTTGTCCCTAGGGTTAATAGATAACCCAAGCGAAGAAAGCCATGTTCCGAGTATGATAATCGGCACCATCTATGAATCCTAAGAACACCGAATATTCCTTTGATATTTTCCAATCAAGGGAAAACTCAATAAGCAAGTCGGCGACATAAAAGAATAAAAAGTGACATATACACACTAACATACATTAGTATACAAATTCCCTACTTGAGCTCAAAGGCTCAAGTGTAATACCATTTGAGGTAGAGCCCATTTCTAGGCTCATCCACCACATTCCCTTCATAATCTTCTAACTCCCAGGCTCATTTTTCAAGGACACGTCTCACTATGTAAGGACCATGCCACATAGGATTGAAATTTCCTACCCCCAATGGTTCTTTATCTTGGTCATAGAGAAGGACCAATTCACCCTCAGCGTACAGTCGGGGATGGACAAACTTATCATATTGGACCTTCACACGTCGTTTATTTGCCTAGATGGCCATGGTGGCATCTTGACATTTCTCATCGAGCTACTCTAAGTCTATGAGGTGTTCTTTGATATCAAACGTGTTAGGTAGGAGCTCGATTGCCAATTTGAGAGAAGGGATCTTGCATTCAATAGGAAGGATTGAATCCACCCCGTGAACCAACTAAAACGGTGAGAAACCAGTGGAATTCCTTACCGTGGTTTAGTATGCCCATAGTGCAGGGTAAAGAATCACATGCCAGTTAGATTTAGTCTGTCTGACAGTCTTTTTCAAAATGGGCTTGAGAGATTTATTCACGGCCTCTACTCGTCCATTTTCCTAGGGATAGTAGGGTGACAAATGATCATGTGTAAAACCCAATCTAGATGCTAACTCTATCATCATTTCATTCTAGAAGTGACTTCCATGATCGGTGACAATATCCTTCGATATTTCAAACTGAGTTATAATCTGATTGAATACAAAAAAATGTTGCGGTCTCACCATTGAATTTAACAGTAGGCATGGCCTCATCCCATTTAGTAAAATAATCCACAGCCACAATAATGTGATGATTCCCCCTAGTCGAGGTTGGGTTGTAGTCCATGAACTCCACCCCCTACTTAGTGACGAGACCGATGATAATGATTGGGTGCAGAGGGGCAGGGTGTGCACGCATATTACAAGCAAACACCTGGAAAGGGTGACACTTCTTGATCGCTTCAATGCAATATTTAAAAATTGATGGCCAAAAATAACCACCTCGCAATATCTTTTGGGTTGTCGCAATCCTAGATAAGTGACCACCACATGCCCCACTGTGGAATTCATTGAGAACAACTTCAACATCCTCGTGATTCAAACAACAATTCAAAATAGAATCCACCCCTCGACGATATAACTTGTTGAGGATAATGAGGTAGTTTTTGGCCTGATGGCCTATACGTCATCAGTCGTCTCTCGAAAGATGTTGGGGAAGCTTCAGGGTTTGAAGGTAGATTAAAATATCTTTGTACCAGGGGTCCGAAGACGAGATAAGTAAGATGTGTTCATTCACGAATGAATCATCATGAAAAATATCCTCATCATGTCTATGGAAGTCTGACATCAGTTCCCTAGGAACTAGCGACTTCTTGGATTTCACAGAGGAAAAATCAAGATCAAATTACGGTAGAATCACAATCCATTTATTGTATTTCCCCCCTATGATATGTTGTGTAAGGACATATTGAAATGGATTGATATAAGCAACCATAGTAGTCTTGCAGAGTAAGATATAATGACAAAGTCTCTGAACCGAATGCATGGATGCTAAGGCTAATTTCTCTACATGGGAATACTTAAGTTCATGACCAGTTATATTTTGGCTAAGGTAATAGATAATTCTCTCATGTAGCTCATCATCTTCCTGAACTAGAACCATACCAATCGTACCTTTGGACACAACAATATAAATCATGAAATCTCTACTATAGTCCAAGGGCTTCAGCAGAGTTTTCGATACCAAGGATTTTTTAAGAGAATAAAAGGACTCATGGGCTCGTTCATCCCATACGAATGTAGTATCCTTCTTCAAAAGTAGCATGAAATCCTTATTTATACTAGCATAGTTAGCTACGAAATGATGCAAGAAGTTAGCTTTCCCCTATAAACCCTAAAGTTGTCAAATATTACACGAGGGAGGCAATCGAAGTATTGCCTCAACCTTCATAGGATCCACCATGATCACATGCTCAGAAACTATGAAACCCATGGGGTGACCAGACCTAATGCAAAAGATGCATTTGTGAGGGTTCAACTAAATTCCATAATAGCGGTATCTCTCAAATACTAGTCAAAGGCGAGTCAAATTATCAACCCTCTTTCGAGAGTGAGTAGAGAGATTGTCTAGATAGGCTTCGAAAATATTCTTAAGATCATGAAACACAAAGGTCATGGCATGTTGAAAGGTTGCTCCGGCGTTTTTAAGACCGAAAGGAATTTTCTAGTATGCAAAGGTAGCCTAAAGACAAAGAAACATCATCTTGTGTTGATCCCCGGGTTTAATTTAAATTTGATTATAACCTAAAAATCCGTCCATAAAAGAAAAGACTTTACTTCCTGCAACCAACATCAATAATCTAATCAATAAACGGAGTGGGGAAGTTATCTTTAGGACATGCTTTGTTCAGGTCCTTAAAATATGTACATACATTGATGGTTCCTTGCTTCTTATCAACAGAAACGGGGTTGGATACCCATTCGGTCAAGGGAATCGGGTAGATGAATCCAGCGTCGAGCAACTTCTCCACCTCTACCTTAATATCAGGAGCCTTCCTAGGATTTATAGCTCTAAGTCATTGTCGAACAGGTTTAGCATCTGTATAAGTTTTAATTTCATGTTCGACAATGCTGGGGTCGATCCCTGGAATCTCTTTATATGACCAAGAAAATACATCTTGGAATTCTTTGAAGAGATCGGTGTAGGTTTGAATTTCTTTAATTGAATAATCTACACCAATATATACATTTTCAATTTTATCAGGGGTTTGAGAGATGTCAATCGTGATAGTAGGAGAAATGTCCGCCATGTTTCCTTCAGAATATATACCATGCGTATCTAACGGAACCATGGTGTGACCAACCATCTCACTCAAGGTGGACCTAAACTCATTATGTTCAATCCTTTCAAACCTCGAGAGAAAATAATACCTATGATGAAGGTCGTCCCAAGTCCTATCCGACCCAAACATGGCTTCTATGATGGCTTCATCCGAGGGTAAAGTATCGTCGAGGCAGTCATGCAAACAAAATGATTGGACAATCCATATGGGATCTAATATGGGATCCACCTCGTCCATCCATGAGTAGGGAGGATTCAAGTCTGCAATAGCTTCTAGTATAGCTTGATACGCAATTTCTACTACGGACACTATCATTTCCATCCCGATGTATGAATGTCCTTCATATGACACATCCGGAGATGGTAGGGTCCATGGTTCATTAAGATAGGATGTATGGAAAGGAACGGACTGAAGTGACGATGAAGACTCACCGGAGATGGCATTAATGTATGAGATTGGTGCTGAGAAATTAAAAGTTCCCATCAAGGGGTTATAGATACCGACACCAACGTTCTTAGTTGCTTGCTGAGAATTATCAATAATGAGGGTCGAAGGTCCCACATATGCAGAAGGACTAGGATGTGCAAAGGACAATTGGTCGATCCTCACTATCTTCCCTTCATGAGGAAATCATACAACGTGGAAAACCAACGACACAATGATTGTCATAGTGTAAGTCAAATTACACCCCAGTAAAAGATTGTAGTTGAGAGGCGCATCAACCACCTCAACCTCCACGGTCTTTCTGCCTAACTGGACCGATAAAGCAGGAAGGATACCATGGGGTCTGAACGAACATCCATCAAATGTAGTCAACATGGTCATGGACTGAGAATGTGGTGGAAAACCAATGTATTTCCAATAAGATAGAGACATTACAGATGTTGAAGTGCCTTCATCAATGACATTATGCTTGATGGTGACATCCATACCCTCCACATGGATTTGAAAGGCCACATGGTAAGGTAAGCGAGTCTTGACATCTGCAACATCAAAATTGATAACTTTTGAGCCACTCGGGTCTAGAGCTCCTAAAGCATACAACAAGGCATATCTTTGTGTGGGACACGTTTGGAGCACCTTCAAGGCTAAAATCACGCACGATGTTTGGCTAAAATCCTTGAAAATAGAGTAATTTTGGGCGGATCTGGCATTAGGATTGTGGGAGAGTGCTTAAGGACTCCTTTTAGAATACAAGGCGGAGGTTCCGTCCTATCAATATACAAAGGTGTTTCCGGAGGAGGAGGATATGGACCTATAACAGGATACAAAGAACCATAATCGCGAGCTCGAGTGGATATACTAACTTCATATTTCACCATATTGATGCAAAGATGTCCACCATCGTGTGCTGAGGGATTTTGACTTCCACTCAATTCATTTCTGTTGTTGGAGGATCCTGAGGTCATATTTTGGTTGTGTGGAAATGGGTTAGTTAGCACTGCAGGTTTTTGCACTATGAGCCTCAAGGATTCCTCCATTTTGGGGCACAAGTGGGTAAGGTGATCATATACACAAAGTTTACAAGGAAACTTCGCCTTTCTTTCTTTCCCTCACTAGCATTATTATTATATTTATCATTATTATTGATGTCCTTGTCTTTATTATTTTTATTATTCTTCCCATCCTTACGATTATTACCACATCCTTTCCTTGTGTTCCCTTTGTGTTTTTGGTCACCGTTCGGTTTTTCAACTGTATAGAATGCACATTTGTCAACTGGGTGGGTGCGGACGAAGTCGTAGCTTTTCTTATTGCAGACGGGTTAAGAGATAAACCTTTCAATTGGTTTGTCACTAGGTCTATAGTTTTATCATTTTTGGATCCTATGATGTCATCGGCATGAGGCCTAGGATTTTGTATAGCATCATAATTCGACCACGGCGCATCAAGGATAATTTCATAAAGCATCCCAGACTAAGCAGATATAAGGTCTAACAGTTGGGATTTGAAAACGGACTCTTCCTCAGATGTTACTCTGGATGTAGAAACATCCTTCGATATGTAAGGCAACAAGGACTTGAGCAACCATTCCAACAAAAACTATGGAGGAATGTAAGCTTTAATCAACCTCTTTCATCTATGCCACTCTTGAATATGATCAGAGATGTGGGTGGCCTTATCTTGAAAAAACTCGATAAACGTTATATGATGGCATCGTAATGAACTGGTAATTGGAAGTGGTTGACAAAAACTAGGACCATCTGATTGAAAGTTCCATAAGTGCCCCCAGGTAACTCGATGTACCTCTTCGCGGAAACCCCCATGAGGGTGCATTGAAATAGTCTCAAATGAACATAATCGTCATTAAGGGAGTTAGACGAGCACAATAAGTGAAAGGTAGTCACATGATCACCTAGGTCCTCACCAGTCTTTCCCTCAAACTTTGGAGTGTTAGAGGGAAGCTTGGTAGGGATGGGGGGCCATGACAGATCTTGAAGCATTGGGTCATTCATTAATTTTGACAAGTCTGGCAGATTTTACGTGGCTAGAAAATAGAGTCAGGGTTGCGGTGTCTGAGCCCATGCTCCCAAGAAAGATTGATTTTTAGAGATCGCAGGACAATCAGGGTTCTGGTATACACCATGGCCATGTACGGTAGGATAGTATCCTCCTCCCAACTGATTCATAAAAGGTTCTAAGGGCACCATAACAGAAGAAGTCGCTTGCAAGAAGAAAGCGACATGATAAGGATTATTCATGTGAGGATATATGTTACCCCCAGACAAAAGAACTTCATGATGGGGGTTGCCCATACCATAAAATTGACTCCCCCCTCATGAAACACCAAAGGTTAGAGGAATATTTTCCATAATAAAATCATTTCTAGGAATTGGCGTTGAGGAAGAAGGAGTGATAGACGAAATATAAGAAGTAAATTGATCACCCATTTCAACACTCCACCCCGAAGCATTGAACCTAGGATTGGTTATGGAGGAAGGAGGATTCCAACCTCTTGCCATGGGATTTGGTTGAGGGATATGACCCCCACCTAATGAAAAAGGAGTATAAGGAGGTGTCATGCCCCCAGACCCAAAACTAGGATTCACATTAGATGTAGAAACAGAAGATGATAAGTGTGAAGTCATATCTGGCATACCAAAAGAGAAAGGATTAGAGGCCCAAGGCATTGATTGAGTGTTATGATCCAGTGAACCGCACAAGAACACCAAAGGATTTGTTCTCATGGGCTGAGTAGAGACCACGCGTTGGGAATTATTAAGTAAGGGATTTTTCAGAATCCAAACCATCGATGATGCAGGAGTCGAGGGGACTCCACTAACTATAGCGAAGGCTGGAGTTGAAGGGGTTTCTGATACATTCATATCTGACTTAGTAATCATGGTAGGATGATTGTGAGCCTGGGAGGTGGATATATATGTACCGTGCTTATTAACTCTACGCATTTTAAGAGGTGGCTTTGGCAAAGGATCTAATTGTGGTGGCAGATTCAAAAGTCGAAGAGACTGACGGGGAGGCTGGTCTTGCTCCACGGTGATTCAAAATTCATGATGCCATACAAAATCCTAAGGCCAACTAATAATCAAAGAGCACACTCCCAAATAAAACTAAATCCCAATGCACACAAACATGATATAATGGTTTAAGGGACCTCTCGAACTAAAGAAGGCATGTCTCTCCCAAGAGGGGATGAGACTCTCGAGCGATAGAGTGGAGGTAACAGAACCAATTATAAGGACCCTCGTAAGCTTCACAGCGTAGTCGATCAGATTCCTCCAGAGAGAAAATCCTCCATAAAGTCTGTGTGATGAGAATCCCTATCTGACTCAAGGTACCTACAGAATAACCCATGCAAGTAACCTATGTGGATACCTAGGTCAAGCAACTAAATTCACCATGGTATAACCAATTCTTAGGATAATAGTCGCAGGTCCAGTCCACCATATGGGCGAGGTAGCAAACCCCAAAATATCGAAAGCATCGCCTCTCAAGGAGGTAAAGGCACTAGCAAAACCCCCAAATGCAAATAGAACCCCAAAAATATCCTTGACGCTAGGAAGGTATTAGAGGGATATCTATGCAACCAAATCTGTGTGACCTCGTGCTTAACTCCGATGTGAGAGGAGCCTCTCGAGGACACTAATTACACAATGGGTTTCACCACTCCCTGGTCAGACACATATGTTGAGTTTTATATCCTTAGAGAAGTTTACTCACAAAATCCTATTCCAAGGCCCTAGGTCCTACACTTGTTTGTGTACTCTAAAAAATAAAATTATTTATAATCAATTTTAATTATTCAACGTTAATTTTAATGGCTTTTGCTTACTCAAGAGGTACAATCGTGAAACTGATGGTATAATGACCCAGCATAAAAAGAAGCAAATATAAAAACACTGCTAAGTACTAGCCTTAATTTTCAAAGATATGGTATGCTTCTAAATGTTGTTATTAGAAAGATATCTCTATAATTTCAATGAAGTGTCATCTTTCCTAACATGTCAAAACTAATGTAATGCATCTAAAAGTGTAAATGCTCTGAATAAAATGAAAAAAGAAAAATATTTTTATATTTTCAATATAATGAAATGAAAATGCAATGATTGAATAAACAATTTCCAGGCAGTCCCTACTGTAAGCACAAAGAGACAAGCCAAGTGGGACACTAAGAAGTGACTACCCAGACCAGAATGCAAGGATAAAAAAATGAGAAAAATGCCATGAAATGAGTTCACCCAAAATATTTACCAATAATGCGGCTTCCTATCACTTTATAGGCACTCAACAATCAACACAGGGACCCAAGAATCCTCGGCAACTAGCAAAACTCACCCAGCAAACACTAAAATCAACCAAAAAGGCTCAAAAAATAGTGTATGTGATTATTCAGGGAACAAAAGTGTATGTACACGCCCTAAAGATTGACAACTCGCGTATGTATGCGACTGTCAAGGGAAAACCTGCATATGCCAAAGAAGAGACTGCCAAGGTAAGGGTTAGGCCAAGAAACTCAGATACAAAGCAAAATAAAGGTTGTTAAGCAACATGTGACACAGAAACTCAGGAAAACATAGAGCAATGCAAAAGAAAAATCACCCAATACCCCAAAAGGGAGATCTTCCCCAATGGAGTCGCCAATTTTGTTAAGAGGAAAATCTCTATGGCAAGGGTTAAACCACAACAGATGGAATGACACCTAGAAATCAACTATAATCTCAAGTATGCTAGATAAATAGAAATGCTAATAGAAGAAGGCTAGGATCCTACCTTGTTCGGACGTCCGAAGAAGACCACGGTTAAGCTCGCGACCGAAAGCTTGAAGCCTGCAACTTGTCCTCAACAATCAAGATATACAATCATATAGAAAGTTAGCATATAAACTAGCATAATCCATTAATATGTGTAACAAATATGCCCATGGAAAGTAATGTAAATATTTGCGACATATAATTGGACGAGAAAAGAGTATTTCTATTAATGTAATCAACAGAAGCACATAGGTGACAAACTTCTGTAACGACATATATCGGAATCGAGAAACTAAGTCCCTCGAGATGGGCCTTCATAACTTCAATCCTCTACAAAGGAAAGCTCACAAGTAGTAGGAGAAATTGAGTTTCTCCTTCGCAAGATAGGAAGAGTTTGCGGGCTGAACACAAGAAGTTTAGAATTTCAAGGACAAAGGGATGCAGACTCAATATGAACTAAAATTTCTCTAGGGCGTCTTTTCTCTAAATGATGTGTGTGTTCAAGGCTTGTTTATGGCTCAATTTATAGCCTCCAAATGGAATTGAAGGGTCGTTTCGAAGCATTTCCAATATATGGAAGGTCAAGGATCATGGATCTCATGACATGGCATGGAAACCCAACATATTTTTAATTTTTTAGCACAAAACCCGATGTACGTGGGTTGTAATGGAGCAACCTGCGTATATGTGAGTTGTCTAACTGTGACCCGCGTAAATGTGCAAAATTTTGAATTTTTTACTCTGGAGTGAACAAAATGGGGGAACTTGTGTTTGCAAAGGGAAATGGAAGGCCATCAAAGCAAGATGCATGGAGTGTGGAAAATTTTGATATAACAAGACCCCCTCTTAAATGGAAGGAAATTAGTTGTTATAGAGCTATGGCCGCAAACCATTTTTTTGTTTAATATATATGTAATCGAAGGAGTTTCTTTCTAAGGAATCCAAAACATCACATTAATATGCAGTCTCATTCCATGCAAATCATCAAATTAAATTGAACTACCTTTAGTAATGCATGCAAAACATACAACTCGAGATTAATTGGACGAGAATTTATGTGTAATTGGATGATGTTAGATAGGGTTGAAAGGGAGCAAGTGGTGTGTTCATCTCCCATGGCCATCCAATAACTCAAAACAATGCACACAAGAATCACAAAAATCTTACTAATGTGGTTGTACATTGTGCCTAAGATAAAAACACATTGTTTGATATTGTGTACAATATACCCTTGAGAAGGATGCTCGGAAGTGATGTAGATGGAGTTATATTTAATGTTGGATTGGTATGCATCTCAGGATGGTGTATAGATGATGTATCCATGTTTCCAATGTATTGTTCATTGTCTATCTCATAATTTTGAAACTGGAGATGTGCCTATATAACTAGTTTGACACTCATGTCGCACCAAACCTATAAATTGGTTAAGCATGCATCTCAACCTATGTATGCATCAATATGTAGAGAACATTCAAGATCATAGCTATAGAATATCACAAACTTAAAGTGTGCTCATGAAACATTGTTGAATATGGATTTCTTCTAAATGTTCAAACAGTGGAAAATGTTGGATCACTTTGAAGCTAAAATTTCTTAGTTTGTTGCCTAAGATGGCTATAATTTTTTTTTAAATTATAGTTGAACCAACAATATCATATTTGTATCATATCAATATCAAAGCAATGAAGAAAATATTCCAATAGAATTTCAACAAGAAGTTCAAGGAAAGACTTAATATAAATTTCCATGAAACTTCATTCATCACTTTAGGAATACATAAAAGATTCAAGGAGTAATTGGTTAAGAAACACATGGTGTTATGGAAAGTAATATTGGCAACATAAGAACAACAACAAGGATACCCATAAAGCCATATCTACACATGTTAACCATTGTTAAATAGGATGAGCTTTCATTATAGTTGAGGTTCAAACTATGTCTACAAGTATCCAATTATAAATGCAATATACAACTATCATCATTTTTATCAGTGCAATTATTCATTGCAATAATTTTAAGAGTCACCAAGAGTATCTTGAGTATAAATATGTTGTGATTGTAGGAGACAAGTCATGGGTCTACAAGGAAATCTTTAAAATGATTGTTGAGAATCACAAGATTATCTATCATATTTATCTTCTCTTCTGACAGCATCAATAGTCTCCATTGTTGAGAGTTATGTTATTCTTTCTCTCTTTTGAATTATTTAAATCTTTCTAAATTTTAAACTTTAGAAACATCTAAGAATATCTTACACCTTTCTCTTTTGTTTAACTTTCAATAGTAAAAAGTTGCCTTTTGTTTTCCTCTTTGGTGCAAAAACCTTGATTTTCCTTAATTATCAACTTCAACTCCCTTCTCAGTATTCCCAAGTACAATCTCAATATCACTCCAATACCATATTAAAAATATATATACACAATAGAGCTATCAGGGGAAATATATTATTCATTTAACAAAGGAGAAATTGACATATTAGGACTCGTTATATATATATATATATATATATATATATATATATATATATATATATATATATATATATATATATATATATATATATATATATATATATATATATATATGAGAGGAAATATTCCTAAAAGTTGTCATAAAATATGGCATAGATAATTCATTTTGCATTCTTACACAAGTTGAAAGAAATCCATATGATTACAACTGCCCTTCTTTAATGAAAAAAATATTTGCATGTTGTCCTCTCATCATTAACATTAGATTTTGTCTTAGAATTGATAATCATAAGCATACTAATTCTACCTCTATATGTACTATTATGTATCATGTTGTACTAGGGAAAAATGACCCCTCTCAATGGTCAACACCTTTAATTGATCAACAACATTTGTTATTATTTGCTTTGTTACAGTGGTGTAGAATATCTTGTAAAGGGTTACCACCTTTAAGTGGTCAATGACATCTATTATTTATTGATTTCATTGGGGTAAAACAACTTTTCAATAGGTTACCACCTTCAAATGGCAAAAGACTTTCACTATTTTCTCATCATGTTGTTAATGATGATACATATGACAAGGCGGTTTTACCACAAATTTGTAAGCTAGGACTATGTGAATTTTGATAGCATTAAGAATGGCAATGAACATTCAGTTTCATTGACCTTGTTTCAGCCACATGGGAGGTTGAATGATGGGCGTAGTTGATCGAATTCATCCTCACACTAAAGGTGTTAAACTTTGCAATCAAACACTCACAAAAAAGAGAGTTATGAAATGATATATTTTATTAATTGAGTCATTTGACACAATAACATCAATTATATTTTATTTGGCTCGTTAGGTAGTTGGAATACCTATATGACCCAATTACCTTACATTAATAACACCTAATGAGCCTTCTTGGATGGGGTGCCAAATTTCCAACAGTTAGTGACCACTAGGTCACACAACAGGCACGTGTTAGAGGAGGGTGAAGTAATAAAGAATGAAGCTTTGTTGTAGGAAACTCCTACCCAGACAACTTTCCAAGTACCTAAACATCCAGAAACACTAAAATAAGTACGAAATGCCTTGGAAACATTGTCATTTATACTGTACAATGTTTCATGATTTGGAAATGTTGTACAAAATAATCAACATTGTTTATGAGGCATTTCAATGATTTCTAGCAACATTTCAGGCGCTTTTTTGGAAGTTTGTCAGCCCACCCAAGCACCCATGAGGGGTTTGGGACCCATACATAACCTAAAAACACTTAATCAATTTTTAGATTCATTTAAAAAAAATAGAAATCATGTAGAGGTGAAGAATATACTAGTGGACTTCATAATGACTAGGATGTGGATCCAAAATGCCCAAACTTGGAAACCTCTCTTGTTGCTCTTAATATTGGTGGTGATGCAAGTGGAAGTGGAGTCGCCTCTTCTTCCAATCCAATCTCTAGTTTTTTTGAACAAGCATCTTGTTCTATTTGTGTTGATGATGATAAAGATGAGATGGATATGTAATTGTATTTGTCGTTATCTCATGTTTTATTTCAAGACATATTGCCTCATATATAAAAGTTGATTTTGGATGTATACCCTCATCTATAAAGGCTAATTTTGGATTTTGCATCATGTAATCATCTATGGGAGTTAATATAGACATAGGTTTAAATCTAAAAAGTCATTTTTGTGTATCATTCTTAGTCATTTATGTGCGTGTGTGTGTAGTCAACATCATTTCAAATGTATTTCAACAAATTCCAACAATATTTCAAGTGCTTTTTTGGAAGTTTTCGAGCCCACCCCAAGTGCCCATGAGGGGCATGGGAGCCATGGGAAGCCTAAAATCACTTAATCAATTGTTAATGAAGACATTTACTTAGTATCGAAACCTACTTAATTAATTTTCAGATTCATTTGAAAACAAAAATTAGAAATCTTGTAGGGGTGAGGAATATACAAGTGAGCCTGCTAAAGACTAGGATGTGGATCCAAAATGACCAAACTTGGAGCTCTCTCTTGCTACTCTTGATATTGGTGGTGATGCAAGTGGAATTGGAGTTGCCTCTTCTTCCAATCCAAGCTCTATTTCTATTGAACGGGCATCTTGTTCTATTTTTTTATGATGATAAAGATGAGATGGATATGTAATTGTATTTGTCTTTAGTTCATGTTTTATTTCAACGCATATTGCCTCATATAAAAAAAGTTGATTTTGGATGTATACCCTCATCTAGAAAGGATAATTTTGGATTTTGCTTCATGTAATCATTTATGGGAGTTAATATAGACATGGGTTTTCTTCTAAAATGTCGTTTATGTATATCATTTTGTATTTTTTATATATGGTGCTTCCCCCAACATACCCATTTTGGGGGAGTCACATTTTTAGGCATTCTTGTTTCAATCTCCCCATCATCCACCATGATTCAATCTACATAGCTTGTTCTATCATTCCACCCTTATTTTCATGATGATTTTCAGCTACAAGAGGAGGTTAGGCTTCAATGGGAATAGGTTTTTAAACTTATGCTCGAGAGAAGGAGGGGTATTGTTGTTATGGTCCTTGGAAACCAAGACTTTGGTAGGGATATCCTAATCACCTATTTGCTAGTGATGTCTTCAACACCTACCAAGGGAGATGAACCCATTATCTTTCTCATGGAGGTAATGGTATGTGAGTTTGGGGATCTGGTTGAGATGGATGGGAAGGGTAAATTAAATGCATAGAATCCAAATGCAGGGGATAACCCCATTGACACTACAATTATAAGAAGGCATCACGAGTACCCTATAAAGTAGCCTCATCCTCTTACCCTAGAAACCTCTACCAAAGAAAATAATCGTCATCCTGCTTGGTTAAAAAGAAAGTTAGAAGGGATCCCCTCCCCTAAATGAAAAACCAGCTACCAACATAGAGGAATTTATTTTTAAATTCTCCAAAAGAATAGTGGATGCAGTGAAGAAATTTGAAAAGAAAGCTCAGGATCATTTAGTTGAGTGTGAAAGGAATGATAAAGAATATCTTTCAAATGCACCTTTGAAAGACCTTGGTCGTACTAGAGGCAGAAAAACACCCTTTTCCAAGACATCAAAACTATTCTAGGACATCAAGGAATTCTTGGCAAGTGCCTTAGAATATGCTAACCCAAATTTTGAGTTTCCACTAGAAAACAAAGGTAAGAACATTCCCAATGTCATTGTTGATTTACAAAAGGACATTTCACAGTGGGCATCCACAAGCTCCAAACCACCGTGTATGGTTTGTAATTAGTATCCATGGGAGATCATAAGGATGTGTATCCCCATTGATGATTAGTTTTGTTTATTGTTTCCCTGAGGTTGTGTTCTTATCTATTTGGACCATTGTATTCATTCTTCCTCTACTTTTTTTTTATGTTTCCAAACTACTCCTCATATGCAACAATTTACAAGTTTTGGACCAATAGGAATGGTTCACTAGTAACCCTTTATTTTTATTGTTGGGAAGTCACTTTTGAACATTGTTAAATTCCTAGTTTAAAGGGTAGAAAATTTGATCTTTTCTTATTAACGAGAAATTCCTTAAGAGAGTTTTTCAATCTCTACCCAAATGGTTCTATACTGGCTCAAGCTCATTAGAAATGGCCTATGGTATTTTTGTAAAGTACCTGTCATTTTAATACAAATCTATGCCCTACTTTATTTGCTAAAGAAAAACCTAATGAGCCTTTATTACTAATCCATGTTTGATGACACAATTTGATAAAATCCATTTAAATAACATGACTTTATTACATAGCACCTAATATTGAAGCATGTTATACTCCAACACCCGCTCTTAAGGCTACAATACTAACTATCAAAACACCAGTCCAATAATTGACTTGGCTTAGTCATCTCTACTCTGCCACTAAATAGGTTTATTGGACTATGTGGGTTCTAGTTCAATCCCCTTGACTATATCCCATAAGTTTTTGTTCATCAATTGGATTTGAATTTTCACGTTCCATGCATGAAAATTATAGGCATTAAATTTTTCTATTGGGATTTCCATTCTTCAATAAAACACCTTTGAATTTTTCTATTGGGATTACAAAACCTTGGCAATACTTGTTTCATGAACAACGTTATTCAGTGCTTAGTTCATGCACCTCGGTTGGTGAGATACTTTCTGGAAGATTATAGCCAGGAAAAAAAATTCCATAATCTTTTGGGTATGGTTGGTGAACTTGCTTTAGCTTTCGGGGAACTCTTAAGGAAAATTTGGTCCCCTGGAAGGACACTAGTTGTGCCTCATCCTTTTAAAGTAAAACTTGTTTATTTTTCACCCCATTTCAGTGGTTATAACTAGCACAATTCATAAGAGATACTTGTATTTTGTTAGATTAACTTCATGAGGATATAAATCATGTGAAACATGAACCATACATTAATTATAATGGTGTTCATGTGAAGCAGTAAGATGTTCTTAGGTGTCATTCCTCTCCCAAGTGATCAAATGCAACTGAAAAAACAACTCAGGAAACCACAAACAGATAACGCTTGAAGCTAAGGCTTGAAGGCGGTCCTGTTTTTCTAACAACTGGTATCAGAACGTAAGGTAACTCGCAGGAAAAGAGGGTTCCTGGTTCGAGTAGGAGCAATGTCGGAAGATGGAAAGTTTAGGGTCGAGAAATTTAACGGCCAAAACTACCAGTTATGGAAGATGCAGATGGAAGACTATTTATATCAGAAGGATCTATTCCTACCATTGAGTGGAGTAGCAAAGAAGCCAGCGGCCATGAAGGACGAAGAATGAGAGATTCTTGATAGAAAGGCTCTAGGAACGATACGGCTGAGCCTGGTAGCGTCGGTGGCTTTCAATATTTCGAAAGAAAAGACAACGAAGGGTTTGATGTATGCGTTGGCCAAATTGTATGAAAAACCTTCGACGTCGAATAAGGTATTTCTAATGAAGAGATTATTTAAGATGAAGATGTCAGAAGGTGGGTCTGTTGCAAATCATTTAAATGAATTTAATACGGTTACTAATCAACTAAGATCCGTAAAAGTGGACTTTGATGATGAGGTTAGGGCTCTTCTGATCTTGTGCTCATTGCCAGAAAGCTGGAATGGCTTGGTCATGGATGTAAGTAACTCTATCTCCGGTTCAAATACTTTAAAATTTGATGATGTTGTTGGTGTTATCCTTAGTGAGGAAATGTGACGGAAAAGCAAAAGTGAGACAGCAGGAAATGCGTTGAACATGGAGAACAGGGGAAGACAAAAGGATAGAGGAAAGGGCTCAGGAAACCGCGGAAATTCTAGGAAGGGCAGATCCAAATCCAGACTTGGAAAGATAGAGTGCTGGAATTGTGGGAAGAAAGGACAT
>ML777766.1:942077-1034402 GCA_009831015.1 Picea engelmannii | reverse complement strand
GTCTTCAAGAATGAAGATGAAGATGAGAAATTTGCCAGGTCCAAGAAGGTTCAGAGTCCAGCATATACAGCAGTGATGGAGTTGTTGAGATCAGTCTCCAAGTGGGAGATTGTTGGTTGTGGAGCCTGATTATCTTCCTGATTCAGAGGTCCTTGCTTTCAGCCATGTTTATACCCCATGAAGTATGTACACTCTTCCACGCGGGGGAGTGCAGAGGGGGGGTACCCCCTCTGTGGGGTCCAGGGGGGGTATCCCCCCGGTTGGGGGGTCTGGGGGCAAGTGGGCCCCCAGCGGGGGTTCAGGGGCGAAGCCCCCGAAGCAAAAATTGCCTTGAAAAAGTATATTGTAATTTCATTGTAAATCTGGACCGTTCATTATAAGGTCGCAGATCTAATGGTAGAGATTATGTTAGGGTTTTTTGCCCTAGAAGGCAACCCTCTTTTATGAGGGAAATGTATTGCGGCTATGGATGATGGTGAATATTTTATTCTGAGAGAGGAGACTGTGAGAGAAAGAAGAGGAAGTTACAGCGGGTTTTGTTGTAGGTTGTATCCCTTCATTTGCTGGATAATAATAAAGGAAGGACCTGAAAATTTCTCTGGTGGACGTAGCCCACACTAGGTGAACCACGTAAATATGTGTCTCTCTTGTATTGTGTGTCTTCTGTGTTTTGTTTCTGCATTTGTTTTATTTTATTGCTCCGCGGTCCTGTTTTTCTAACAATAACTAGCACAATTCACAAGAGATACTTGTATTTTGTTAGATTGACTTCATGAGGATATAAATCATGTGAAACATGAACCATACATTAATTATAATGGTGTTCATGTGAAGCATTAAGATGTTCTTAGGTGTCATTCCTCTCCCAAGTGATCAAATGCAACTGAAAAAACAACTCAGGAAACCACAAACAGATAAGGCTTGAAGATGGTTAGTTGTATCTTAATGAAGTGCACTTAACTTCATGAATGTTCACGTACCTTTGTGGGTCAATCCTCAATGATGTGTTGGCATATTTATTTTATATAGTTTTATGTATTAATTCTCACAAAATATTAAAATGGTCCCATTGAAGTGATATGTAGTGTTGAAGCTTCAATCTTTCGATGTAGCACTTTTAGTGAAATTTGAAAAAACATGAGTTTTTTTATTTGAAAAAAAAAAACTGATACAATATTCCACATAACTTTTCAAATGTCCCTCCAAATATTTGTTAAGTATATCATTATAATAATGTTTCTATGAATAATAAGTATGTAGTTGGGATTTTGAAGGGTAAGTATGTAGGTGGAACTCATGTTTTTCGCACCATCTGATTTATCAATATTGTTGTCAATGTTCATTGAATCAATCGCTAACTCCAACCAACATTCTACATAGCCAAGTCCTCTGAATAGGTATTTCTAAACATTGAACATTGTAAAACAAAAATGTTAAAGGAGAGCATAATATGCCACATCAATTTACATTCAATAGACTCTAAAAACGATATTATTAAATGAATAATAGTTGTTTCCACCCTTATTTGTCCTTGATTTTGAATTTAAATATACAAGGAAATGAAGAAAAATTTCATGACGCAAGAGAAGTAAATGATTTCTACCTTGTCAGAAATGTGTTGTGGATCGTGGAGGTGACCTCCCTTCAAACATGCATTTTTCAAAGACAATAAAAGGTTAAATGACTGAATAATAACAAAACATCTATGAGCTTGCATTTGTCAAAGAGAATAAAACGTTATATGACTGAATAATAATTAAACATGTACAACGCTATAGAAATACTAAAGGGGAATACCTCATGAATGAGCTCCTCTTGGTTCTAAGAATAATTTATTCTCTACTAAACAGGGCCAACCACGTGAAGGTGGAAGCTCATTTGCCCCCCCCCCCCTCTCGCACCACTCTCAATTCTCCATACCCAATCATGCATAACAAGTAGAAAAAAAAGAGTTAAAGGTAAAAGAAAGAAAGAAGTTACATGCATACATAACATATAAGGTTCACGCACAACTAGAAAAACAAAAAAATGTACATTCAATCATTTATATTAATAAATTGTGTCCTGAAAATATGTGCAATCACTTCTTTTTTTGTTTCTTCTTTTTGATAAAATTCATGAGTAAAACATCATCACATTTATCTTGATCCCAACCTTCAACCATTGGGCCCTATTCTAATGCTCGAAAGCAATGAGTCATCTCAAGCATTGTACTACTTCTAGTAGCAGGACATGGGCGTTGATGCACTACAGGGGCATCCACTACAATAACAAAAAGTGTTAAAAGGACGTGGTTAATTATTATTCATAGAAGTGTTTCATTAGTACAAATAACATTACTATGCTTTTTACCTAGAGGATTAGCTGACACCATTGGTTGGATTATCATCGGTTCCTCTCCTCTCTAACCACCCTCATCTCATGCTTTGCCATTGAAACAAGAAAAGTTATAAGTAAACAATTTGAAGGAAATATTTATAATCATCATATTATACATTTTATTTTAAACACACGAATACCATGATGGGTATGTGAACCACTAGAATCATGGGGTTGTTGTCCACCATTGTCAAATGAACTGGCATTGCTTGCATGCTTAAAACAAATAGACACATTGATTGATGGGTTAAATCAATCGTCAATATATTTGACAAGTAATCAACAACTACAATATTTTCATTTTATTTACCAACTCATTCAAAGGGTCAGATTGTGTTTGTCCCTTCTTTTTTCGATTTTCCACAACAACTTGAAAGTTGAACTTGAAGTTGAGCATCAATTCTTCTTCAGTAGCGGAAGTGTTGAATGTATCCCCCTGCATCGCATGGCATAAGAACAAGATTTTTTCTTATTGGTTGCAATTAGATAAAATTTGCATGATGATATGTATAATATGAATAAAGTATTTGGTACTTGCAATTCGAGCTTTTAATCTCAAGTAACCGCCTTGGACAAGTTTGTGCTACCCATCTTTTTCTAGTCTTTCCTTGGTTTCTTTTTATGTGTCTGGGAGCCTATGAAAAGTTCCATGTTATAAGATATCGCAATTTTTTCTTTAGAACTAAAGAAAAATCATCATATTCAATTCAAAATATCATGTATTACCTTCCAAGGCCATGTGGTGTCTTCCCTTCGTGTCTCAATGCACTCTCCTTTTGTCATCCTGTATATTCTTCCATTCCCTCTCTGAAATGGCCAGAGGACAATCATACTTAGGGTTATTTTTCTATTGAAACCTATATTAATCTTTGACATATTTCAAATATGTAACGGCCCTCAAGGTGATTTCGGACTTGTTGAACAAATCACCAAACATTACAACCATATGGTTTATAAGATTATTTTTCAAATCTTTATTTTGGGCATTCCACCATGTGCAAATGGTGGGCCCAAAAATATCTAAAGCCTTGTCGTGCAAGGTCCTATAAAAAATATTGTTTCTTGCAAAATGATATGATAATGAGATTAAAATAATATGAAATATGTAGGTTTCAATCAAATGGTAGGAACTATTTAAGATATTCAAAAATACCTGGGATTTGTTGTATCTTCAAGGGAACCAAGTTATCGTCCACCAAAAATTTGATGGAGAGTGTTCATGAGTTTTGAACATGTGATGCTCCAAGACAACAATGCCTGGCTGTCCAGAACCAATATCATCATTATATTCACCCTATAGACCATCACGTGCACAGTCTAGCATGTGCGGTGGGGGTGTCTCATGGGCCCCAGGAGTTTCAGTCCTATGAGCCACGTACTAAGAGGAAAATAGCCTCACATGTATGTGGCTCGTGCTAGGACGATGTGGGGTTTGTGCATCACTGCTAACAGCAACGTCCCCATGACCAGGTTGTCCCATCGGATCCAAAAATGCCTATAGGAAAAAAAAATGTTTGAGTATTGCTCATATAAAGGTATTAGACAAAATTTCATAAATCAATATAAGTCAAAAATAGTATTTTTTTTAAATTGCGCTTATCCCAAATTTTTCTATATCCTGCCTTGAAATTTTCATCATTTATTTTCCCTCCTCTTTAAGTGGCTTAGACCTAGCCAATTCAATGAATTCCCTATTTGCTTTTACTCAAGCCCTTTCAAATTGTTTTCATTAGGTTGATGGAATCATATATTTCATCCCACACATCATCATGCTCCGACGGTGTGCTCATCTACATCAACAAATAAACATGTTAATTCAATTATTGTAAGCAAGAATTGATATGAAAATCATTGTTATACCTACTGCAAGCTAGCCAGTGCCTTCCCATGATCACCTTGACACATTATAAGATGCATGAAATTTTAGAATGTTAGAAAATAATCTAAGAAGTATGAGCTATTAAAATGTATGTTAAAGATATAAAAAAGAAAACAATTATAGGTTTGGTATATTGGTAGAACATATTTACCCCCATAATAGCAATGCTTCCATCGATTCGACTCAAATCATAATCGACCAACAACTCTTCCCCTGAAGCTATAGATTTCACTACACATAGGAATATATGATTCCCTTCATGCCCCTCAAATATACAATTGGGTTACTTTCTTGTTGTCTCTGGTCTTGTATTGTTAATAAGCCCTACAATATTCCCCGACGCCTTTGGCTTTCCATCAATATGCATCGTCGCTCCTTTATTGTGATCGTTGTCTTTTAGTTGTATATAATTTGTAGTGACTGCATATCTCCGCATACTTGGCATATATCGGACTAACCTCAACCAATCTCCATAATTGTAGTATGGTCCGACATACTCCATCAGCTCAACAAGTCCTCCATCTTTCACCTTTATTCCATCCATGGAGAATAGACCTAGACCATGTATGGACGAAAGAGCAACGCAATAAATCCTCTCATTCACACAGAATTTAGTGTCCAACTGAGGAAGTTCATTGGGTACCCATCGTCTCACTAGATGTTTGTACCTCCAAGGAACCTCGACGTTACCTATGCTCTCATCGTCATAGGAACGTGAACCTCCTTTAGCAAGAAACAATTCTATGTGCCTAAGGAATTTTCTTCTAACCTTTTCACCTCTAGTTGATCTCGCCCTATTAAATATGTTGGACGTAACACTTTCCCCCCTCCCTCCAGAAATTCCCTCTCCCGAGGATGATAGGATTGACAGGTACCTATTTGGTTGTACTTAAACTCCATTGAATGAGAAAATGTAGTTGGTAAAAGGGGAGAATTAATGGACAATGAAAAATTTGACACTATAGTTCTAATGCCAAAGTTGGACGTTGTCATAATTTGACCCAATACATAATTTACATTTCTGTTATTGTTTTAAAATGGCTCGGTTTTGGATTATAAAGGACCTTTGACTCCTATATGGAGGCATAAATGTAATTCAAGCAATTCATCTTCTGGTATTTGTCCAACATTCTTTCTTGAGAGTTTCAAAGTCAAGGAAACAACCCAAACAATAATGAAATAATGAGCTAGAAATTCCCATTCTATCATTTACCTAAACTTTCAAATTGAGCCAATGCAGATGAGCTTGAAATTAAGCATTTCTAGCCTACTAGATTTCATCCAAACTCAATATATGGTAAAACTTGGTGCAAGTATTTGTTTTTCTTCATCGGAAGGGGTATAATCTCAAAACTCCCCAAACATAATATACTTGGATGTCCCTAAGATATCCCTAAAATGTTATTGGTATTTTATCTCCATTCATTTGCAATCAATAATATTTATGAGGGATATTATTTATGAGATAAAGATAAAGATAGGCATGTGAGCTTCAAAATCATCCAAGATTGAAAAGAGAGCAAAAGGTTAGAACCAATTAAGAAGGGGACCCATACTATATTGTCCCTAAGAGGATTGAAGTTCAAAAATAGTAAGGTGGGTTATTGTTGGAACAACACCTCCCAAGCATGTTATATTCACGATTACAGAGATATGTGTTCTTCGTCTCTAGAAGGGAACCAAAGAGTTTGGAGACCTCCCCCTCATCACTTGGGAAAATCTATCTCAACCAAAGGAACTTGGAGGTTGGGGTATAAAACATAGGTAAATTCACCATTGTTGTAGCCAGGAAGTGTACATGGACACGAATCAAGAACGAGGGTCTTTGGAAAGAAATCCTTAATGAAAATATATAGCTCCCACAACCTTAGTGGACCAGATAAGAAGCCCATTCAAATCCCATACAATAGGCTCCAATTTTTCGAAAGCTATTACAACCTCATCCCACATCATCACAACGTACCTCAGTCGACAAATAGGTAGTGGAAACAAAGTTAGAATTGGCATTGATTCACTACATCTATCAACTCACTCTTGTTGGCCTATTGCATGTTTACACAGTTTACTCTTCCAATTATGACTAACACATGTGACTTTTCTTTAGCACTATTTTATGGTTGAAATTTGGTGCAAAAACATGTTGTAGACTACTCTAAATATCTAGTAATGGAACATTATGGACTCTGCTAAATGTTGTTATAAGATTGCTCTCATGACATATGGACTAGAACATTTAACACATAGATTCTATCTAAGTCTATGATTTGAGTTTGACAAGGCATTATCGTTGTTGGTATAGTTATTTACTTGTCCTTGTCACATAATTTAAGGGCATTGTTATAGCACTACTATCATGTGTTCTAATCTGAAAGAGGTGATCAAAATTCATGAAAACGAGCTCCCATCGTTGTAGACAATAGGGAAAAGGTGTGAAGGCATTGCTTCCTATTAATTGGTCTAGTGATGATACAAATAAGAGGAACCTTGATGTACATCTCTACCTATGTGTAGAGTTTAGGCTAGTGGAAACATTTTGGTAGAACTACTAGAGTTGAGGTTTTTTGTATTCTTCCAACCATGGGTCAAATGTCCATAGGTGTCTAGAATGGTTAGCAATGCTCTCCATGGGGGTCAAGTCAAGCAAATTATTTTTCAATTTTTTGAATTGATATTACACTTATTAAATAGGGGAAATTGTTGTAGACAAGTCATCTACTTGGATTGGTTCTTATTTTGTAATTTGATCTATGTTTTCATAAAATGCATAGTTTATGGTTCAAATGTATAATGACTTTCTTGCCCAAGATGTAGTGTTTTCATTGTTTGACAAGTTGATGCAGATGCACCCTCTGCCTCGGCAAAGGCCTCTGCGCTGACCTCCCAGTCTTAAGGATCGTTCTAATTCCACCTTCAAGCCGAAACGGCTCTTTGATCCCTCCTTGGAATCTCTAATAAAATCAACCCACGGGGCTTTTCTGCTCCTTACAGCCTTTAGGCTTGGTCGCTTTTCCGTTCACAACAGAAAAATAACATTTCGGGCTTCGAGGTTTCCCAATCCCCGATGTCGCAAACTTTTGCCTTCCCGATTTCCCGATCTCTGATATCCCGAGATGCTTCAACTTCAGTTAGTCCCATGAGCTAGACTTTTGGTCCACACGACCTCCCCTTATGTGACCGCAGTCCTATCTCCTTTCGGGATTTCGGGCTTTCAGATGCTGAAATGTATTTGACCCCTTGTCCTTAGGATCCCCGATCCTCCGAATTTCGATCTCCCAATATGATTTCCTTTTCGGGACTTTCCTCGAAAGTCGAGATTGTTGCCACGCGTCCTCAAAGATGGACGGTCCTCGTCACTTCCCAATTTCAGGAAAACAAATGCCTTTGGGTTCTTTCCCACGGGACTCCCAAAGTTCCGATTCCCAACCTCCCGTTATGACGAGATGACATCAGCTGGGCCCCATAATGGATCTTTCCTCCTTATCGGGATTTCAGACTTCCCAGTTTCGAAATGTAAGTGTTTCCTGTCTTCAGGATTCGCAAAACGTCGAACCCCGACTTCAAGGATTTCTGCCACGCATCCCAAATGGATGGACGGTTCGGATCAAGTCTCAGACTTCACCAAATGCAAAGTCAAAAACACTCCCTTATGTGAGTCCCGGTGTCCGAATCTCCGAATTGGATGATCGCGTGACACGCGTCCTTCCTTAGATCAACGACTGTGATCCTTTCGTTGTTTCGAGACTCAAAAGGTCTCGAACTCTCGGTCTCTAGACTTCTGAGATGTCAATGGCTCTCGATTCCTGCCACGTGTCTCAACTGGTGGATGGTTCTGATCTGTTTCGGGATTTTCTCTGTGGATTTACCCGATCTCTTATCCTCAGGACTTCTGATATCCCGAACTCCGACACCTCGATATCCCAATGCCTTTCGGGACCTTCGCTCTGCTTGCGAGAGTTTAAACACCGTGCAACTCCTGCCAGATCCTACGGCTGACGGTTAACTAGGAGAGGATCCAATGGCTCACAATCTCCTGAGCTTGAAACTCTGGTAACAACCGTAACCTCCTTGCTTCTCTATCAGATCAGACAGTTGGCAGGATTTCGCTAATCCTCTACAAAGAATTTCGACCGTCTGTTTCTTCCCTCCGACAACTTAGCAGGTTCGAATCCTTTGGGGGTCTTCCACGACTTCCAGCCTCTCAAGAACGTCTTTCACGCACTCCTTGCGGCGACCCTCTATCACTTCAGTGTTGAACACCTTCAACTTCGCACACTCCTTGCAGCGACAAATCCTTCAATAGCTTCTCAGGATTCAAACCTTGGATTCAAGCTTGGTATGTGCACACATTGCATGACTCCTGTACCCAACTATACCTTTGAGAGAATGAGAACAAAATATAATCTATCTGAACTTTCAGAGACAAACCTCTGAACCCTTTCGTCAACGCACTCCTTGCAGACAATTCAACTGCACTCCTTGCAGGAACCCTCGCTCAGATAGAGAAACAATTAAAACTCATTTCCTAACTCTTTCTCTCTCAAACTTCAAACATTTAACAAGAAATCACTCATACCTAGCATAAAGGCAATTGCATGACAGAAAGAGTAAAACCATGAACATACCATTTAGCATACGCATACAAGAAACAAACACAACGCCATGAATCTGAATTAAAGACTTCTTCTATTAACTCAAACCTCTATACATGGGTGTTTTCTCAAACACAGGTTCTCTATTTCAACTCTATATGCTCTCTTCTCTTTCCTGGAAATGTTCTTCACCACTCTGCTCTCAGTTGGCATCCTCCTTCTATGTTACAATTTCACAATGAGGGTGTCTATATCCGTTTTCCCTCCACTCCTAAAACTATCTAATCAGAGAATTCAAAGCTACCTACTAACATAAATGCTTTCTACCTACTATGGACGAGAGCGGATCGCTCAAGGTCCTTTACAATATATAAGTACGCATCTCCTTAACTATGACATTTAAGTTTGGCGCATCCAAGCTTCAGAAGTTTTTAAACAATTTATCATGTGCTCAAAATGTGTTGGCGCTTTCCCCACGCTCGCTTGACGTTGGCGATGCTCCTGCATCATACTCCCTTGCTTGAAAATTTTCATGGGCTCCTGTCCATGATCTCTTGCACGATATGTCCATGCTTCTGAATCTCTGCTTCATTCTCCCAGCTGGCATCTTCAACTGGATGTCCTTTCCACTTGACTAAGTATTCAAAGTATCGTTTTCTCCTAGTCTTCTGGCCAACTCTTTTGTCTAGTATGCTTTCCATCTGCGGCCTTTCTGCAACAGGCATCTGCTTTGTCCATTGGATCTCTGGTTGTTCATCACTTGTCCCTGCTTCCCCAGTTTTGTATGGGTACAAATCTGAGACATTGAATATCGGAGAAATTCCGATCCCATCGGGTAATTCAATCTCATAAGCATTTTCCCCAAATTTCTTCAAGACCTTACATTATCCGATCTTCTTCATCTTCAGTTTGTTATATGTCCCCTTCGGGAATATTTCCTTTCTCAGATGTGGCAGAATCAAATCACCAACTTCAAATTGAAGTTGTCTTTTGTGTTGATCTTCTCTTCGTTTATACTCCTGGCTCGAGTTTTGTAAATGCTCCTTCAACTGGCTATGAAGTTCTTTCATCGCTTCTGCGAAGTCTTCTGCACTAGCGCTCCTAGTCGCAATCTGTTCTGAATCCCTCAGCTCAGAAATTCCTCTCGGTTGCATGCCATAAACAATTTGAAATGGACTTTGTCACGTACTTCTGTTAACTGAGTCATTATAAGCAAACTCTGCATGTGGTAATATGTTGTCCCATTGGCTGTGGTGTTCTGTCACCAAGCTCCTCAGCAAGTCTCCTAAACTCCTGTTTACGAATTATGTCTGTCCATCCGTCTGAGGATGATAAGCTGAACTGAACGACAAGTTAGTTCCCAGCTTCTTCCATAAGGTCCTCCAGAAGTGTCCCACGAACTTAGTGTCTCGATCCGAAACTATGCTCCTTGGTAAGTCGTGAAGTCGAATGACTTCTTTGAAAAACATATTTGCAATGTGAGTTGCGTCACTGGTTTTCTGACATGGAATGAAGTGTACCATATTGGAAAATCTATCCACCACCACAAAGATTGAGTCAAACCCTCTTTGTGTTCTTGGCAACCCCAATATGAAATCCATGCTGACTGCATCCCACAGCCTCTCAAGTATTGGCAATGGTTGATAAAATCCTACATTCTGTCTCTTTCCTTTCGAATGCTGGCAAATTTTGCATCTATCCACGAATCTCTTGACATCTGCTCGCATTCCCGGCCAAAAATATGACTCATTCAATTTTGTGAATGTCTTGTCATGACCAAAGTGCCCGGCCAATCCTCCACTGTGTTTCTCCTTCAGCAAATTCTCCCTCATGGAGCATTTTGGAATACAAAGTTGATTACCTTTAAATAGCAATCCTTCCTGGATTATGTATTCTATCCATTGGCTTCTATCTCTGAGAATTGGATTCTCAGCTGCTTCATATGCCTCCTTAAAATCTGGATCATCTCTGTACATGTCCCTGAGGTCATCAAAACCCAGTGTTTTAACTCTGAACTCCTGCAATAGCAAACATTTCCTCCTCAAAGCACCAGCAACCTTGTTAGCAGTTCCAGAAATATGCTTGATTACAAAAGTAAAATTATGCATGTATTCAACCCATTTTACATGTCTTTGATTCAACTTTTTCTGTCGAGTCACAAACTGCAGTGCATGATTGTCACTGTATAGGACAAACTCCTTCGGAATCAAATAGTGTCTCCACTTCTTCAATGCCTGAATGATAGCATAGAACTCCTTATCATATGTGGAGTACTTCACCTTCGCTTCATTCAGCTTCTCACTGAAGTATGCTACTGGCATGTCTTCTTGACTTAAGACTGCCCCTATTGCAAATCCACTTGCATCGCATTTCACTTGAAATGTCTTTTGGAAATCAGGCAACACCAGGATTGGTTGTTCCGTGATTTTCCTCTCCAATAGATTAAAACTCTTCTCAGCCTCTTCTGTCCAGTGAAAAGACTTGTGTCTTTTCTTCACTGTGTCCATCATCAGTGCGCTAATTCCACTGAAATTCTTGATGAACTTCCGGTAGAAACTAGCCAATCCGTGAAAACTTCTCACCTCAAATATGCTCTTCGGTGATGGCCAATTCTTGATCACCTCCACCTTATCTGGATCCATCCTCAATTTGTCTGCAGAAATAACAAAGCCCAAATAGATGAGTTTTGTCTTCATGAATGAGGATTTCTTCATGTTTATAAGCAGTTTCTCTTGTTGTAATCTCTTCATCACTGTAGCTAAGTGTTTTAGATGTTCTGCCTCTGTTTTACTGAAGATCAGTATATCATCCAGATACACAATGACAAATTCTCCGATGAACTCCTTCAGGACTTCGTTCATCAACCTCGTGAAGGTACTTGGTGCATTTGTTAAACCAAATGGCATAACAAGCCATTCATACAACCCTTCGTTAGTCTTGAAGGTTGTTTTCCATTCATCACCTTCCCTCATACGAATCTAGTGATATCCACTTTTCAAATCAATCTTCAAAAAAAAATTTGCTCCACTTAATAAATCCATCAGATCATCCATCCTTGGCAATGGAAATCTGTACCTGATGGTTATCTTGTTAATTGCCCTTGAATCAGTACACATCCTCCAGCCTCCGTCTTTCTTTGGACTGCGTACTGTTGGAACAGCACACAGACTCAAGCTTTCTCTGACCAAACCTTTGTCCAACAAATCCTGAACTTGTCTTTTGACCTCTTCATTCTCCTGCGGCGTTAATCTGTACGCTGCTTTGTTTGGTAAACTGGCTCCAGGTATGAGATCAATATGATGACTCACACTCCTGATTCGTGGCAACGAACGAGGTAGTCTGTCCACTACTATGTCAGCGAACTCTTCTAGCAGTTCCTGAACCTCTTCTGGTAGATCATCTATCCTTGTGTTGGTTAAAACAATCATTGGCTTCCTGACCACAATGAATTGTGGTTCATCCTTCTTCTTGACTTCGTTAAGGAGTTCATTCCCACTCATGAGAAGTACAGTGTTACTTACTTTAGGTTTCACTTCCTTATCTTTGATTGGAAGCAACATGTGAGTTCTCACATTCTTCTCTAGGGTGTATGTGTTCATTCTCCCATCATGAATCACATTTCTGTCATATTTCCACGGTCTACCTAGCAATAAATGACAAACATCCATGGGAATAACATCACAGAGTATCTTATCATTATATCCTCCTATCTTAAATTCAACTAAACATTGTTTAGTGACAGTTACCTGATGTCCTTTTTGTAGCCATGAAACTCTGTATGGGCTTGGATGATCAATCGTCTCCAGCTCCAGCTTTTCTACCATTTCCGTTGAAACGAGATTATTTGTGCTACCACTGTCCACAATGACCTTGCATACCTTGTCCTTGGTTTTGCAAGCAATCCGAAAAAGTTTGTTTCTTTGTACCGAACTCTCCACCTCCTTCTCTGGTGCTAAGAGAACTTTTCGCATCATCAGCGATCTTCCGCCTTCAACATCTTCTGCCTCAACATTTCGCCTTTGTGCTTCGGCGATGTGAGTATCTCCACTATGTTTCTTCTTGTCTCGACATTCATAAGATTTGTGTCCATTCTTTCCACACGTGAAGCATTTTATTACTCCACCTCTTCCTCTTCCTCTTCCTCTACCTCTAGTACGAGAAAAAATATTATTATCAGCATAATCTCCTCTTTGTTCGGTATGATGCCCTTTCTTTTCAGCATATTGTCCTCGTTGTGAGGTTCCACCTCTTTCAGTTTGAGCCTAAGTTTTCTTCCAGTCCTCCTTGGGTTTCTGATTTTTATCTTGGACAACTGATTTTCCCTTGGCTTGACTTCTGCCTCGGCCTTTTTGACCCTGCTTTCGACTCAGTTTCTCTTCAGCTTTTAGAGCCATTTGATAAGCATCTTCCACCGTTTGGATGGTTACCATGCTCATCTCATCCTGAATGTTATATCTCAGGCCATTCATGTACCTAGCAACCTTTTCATCATCGCTTTCTCAATGACCTGCCCTAATGTTCAGCATGTAGAATTCTTCAGTATATTCTTTCACTGTCATCAGCTTCTATCTCAAATTCTGCATTCTTCAAAACAGAGTAATTTGATAATCTCTGGGGATGAATTTTGCCTTCATATTTGCAATCATCCTATCCCAACTCTTAATTTTTTGCTTGCCTTTGCAGCATCTGTTAGCTTGTAGTTCATCCCACCACAATGATGCATGTCCTTTCAACCTTGTGATGGCATGTTTGACCTTCTTGTCTTCCTCGACATCTTCATAGTCGAAATAAGTGTCCAGAGCTCTAATCCAGTCTAGAAGCTCTTCAGCATCCATGTTTCCTTCATAAACTGGGATGTCCATTTTTTCCCTGGCACCCATCCTTGCGACAGCTCTAATCAAGCGTTCATTTGCGGCATCTTCCGCTGAAACTTCTTCTTCTTCATGTTCAACTTCACTTTCACTTTTGGAATCACTAAGATCCACAATACCGACTGTGCGTCTCTGTGTTGTCTCCATGTCTTCAAGTCTAGCATGTAAATCACGCATTTCTCTTTCCATGGTTGGGTCAAGCACCTGCCTACCTCTTCTTCTTGGTATTTCCCTTTCCTCTGGCTGATCGGGTGTTTGCATGTCCCTTCTTCTTGGGGCATGGTGAATTTTCCTTTTCTTTGCTACAGAAAGCAAAGAATCATTTTTGTGCTCTGATACCAAACCTGACACAGACGCACCCTCTGCCTCGGCAAAGGCCTCTGCGCTGACCTCCCGGTCTTAAGGATTGTTCTAATTCCACCTTCAAGCCGAAGCGGCTCTTTGATCCCTCCTTGGAATCTCTAATAAAATCAACCCACAGGGCTTTTCTGCTCCTTACAGCCTTTAGGCTCGGTTGCTTTTCCATTCACAATAGAAAAATAACATTTCGGGCTTCGAGGTTTCCCAATCCCCGATGTCGCAAACTTTTGCCTTCCCGATTTCCCGATCTTCGATATCCCGAGATGTTTCAACTTCAGTTAGTCCCTTGGACTAGACTTTTGGTCCACACAACCTCCCCTTATGTGACCGCAGTCCTATCTCCTTTCGGGATTTCGGGATTTCGGATGCCGAAATGTATTTGACCCCTTGTCCTCGGGATCCCCGATCCTCCGAATTTCGATCTCCCAATATGATTTCCTTTTCGGGACTTTCCCCGAAAGTCGAGATTGTTGCCACGCATCCTCAAAGATGGATGGTCCTCGTCACTTCGCGATTTCGGGAAAACAAATGTCTTTGGGTTCTTTCCCACGGGACTCCCAAAGTTCTGATTCCCAACCTCTTGTTATGATGAGATGACGTCAGCTGGGCCCCATAATGGAGCTTTCCTCCTTATCGGGATTTCGGACTTCGCAGTTCCGAAATGTAAGTGTTTCCTGTCTTCAGGATTCGCGAAACGTTGAACCCCGACTTCAAGGATTTCCGCCATGCGTCCCAAATGGATGGACGGTTCGGATCAAGTCTCAGACTTCGCCAAATACAAAGTAAAAAACGATCCCTTATGTGAGTCCCGGTGTCCGGATCTCCGAATTGGATGATCGTGTGACACGCGTCCTTCCTTCGATCAACGACTGTGATCCTTTCGTTGTTTCGGGACTCAAAAGGTCTCGAACTCTTGGTCTCTAGACTTCTGAGATGCTGATGGCTCTTGATTCCTGCCACGTGTCTCAACTGGTGGACGGTTCTGATCTGTTTCGGGATTTTCGTCGTGGATTTACCCAATCTCTTATCCTCAGGACTTCCAATATCCCGAACTCCAACACCTCGATATCCCGATGCATTTCGGGACCTTAGCTCTGCTTGCGAGAGTTTAAACCCCATGCAACTCCTGCCAGATCCTACGGCTGATGGTTAACTAGGAGATGATCCAACGGCTCACAATCTCCTGAGCTTGAAACTCTGGTAACAACCGTAACCTCCTTGCTTCTCTATCAGATCGGATGGTTTGCAGGATTTCGCTAATCCTCTACAAAGAATTCCGACCGTATCTTTCTTCCCTCTGACAATTTAGCAGGTTCGAATCCTTTGGGTGTCTTCCATGACTTCCAGCCTCTCAAGAACCTCTTGCACGCACTCCTTGCAGCGACCCTCTATCACTTCAGTGTTGAACACCTTCAACTCTGCGCACTCCTTGCAGCGACAAATCCTTCAATAGCTTCTCAGGTTTCAAACCTTGAATTCAAGCTTGGTCTGTGCACACATTGCACGACTCCTGTACCCAACTATACCTTTGAGAGAATGAGAACAAAAGCTAATATATCTGAGCTTTCAAAGACAAACCTCTGAACCCTTTCGTCAACGCACTCCTTGTGGAGAATTCAACTGCACTCCTTGCAGGAACCCTCGCTCAGATAGAGAAACAATTAAAACTCATTTCCTAACTCTTTCTCTCTCGGACTTCAAACATTTAACAAGAAATCACTCATACCTAGCATAAAGGAAATTGCATGACAGGAAGAGTAAAACCATGAACATACCATTCAGCATACGCATACAAGAAACAAACACAACGCCATGAATCTGAATTAAAGACTTCTTCTATTAACTCAAACCTCTATACATGGGTGTTTTCTCAAACACAGGTTCTCTATTTCAACTCTGTATGCTCTCTTCTCTTTCTTGGAAATGTTCTTCACCACTCTGTTCTCAGTTGGCATCCTCCTTCTATGTTACAATTTCACAATGAGGGTGTCTATATTCATTTTCCCTCCACTCCTAAAACTATCTAATCAGAGAATTCAAAGCTACCTACTAACATAAATGATTTCTACCTACTATGGATGAGAGCGGATCGCTCAAGGTCCTTTACAATATATAAGTACGCCTCTCCTTAACTATGACATTTAAGTTTGGCGCATCCAATCTTCAGAAGTTTTTAAACAATTTATCATGTGCTCAAAATGTGTTGGCGCTTGCCCCACGCTCGCTTGACATTGGCGATGCTCCTGCATCACAAGTACAATCACATAGATTTCATAGTCATACTTTAAGCAGTTGTGGAGGGTGTTGTTTAAGATTTCTAAATGATATGCAACTAGAATATCATCGTTAAACAAAAAATTCTCCCATGACATAGTCATAGGCATAGACCACAAGAACAAGGTTGGCATAGAGCATAATTAGTGTTTTTATTTCATGAATATTTTTTATTATGCTTGGTACCATTTGGAAAGTGATTTATTTGCATTGTTGCATATATAGTGTCTTATTGAGGGGTGTGCAACATGTGACGCCCAAAATGAAATTACATTAAAAATAAGTGCCAAGATAAGAAAGCTTTACAACTCGTATATGTCAGTTGGGGAAAGCCTATCACAAATAACCTATATCTTCCCATGTGCTTCATGCCAAAGATCATGACTTTCTCCATGTTGGAATATAGTTTATGCTAGTGCAAAGTTTGGAGAATTTGTGCAATATGCTTGAAGTGTTCAACCCAAATTCTGTTGTACATCAACACATCATTGAGGTACACCTAAACGAATTGAACTATATAGGGTCACCATACATCATTCATGAGGTGCATGAAGGTAGCATGGGTATTGAATTAAAATCATTTTCCAACTAAACATAAAGCCCATCTTTGGCCTTGAACATTGCCTTCCAAACATCATGACCATTCATTGGAGCCTAATAGTGTCCATACTTTGAATTTCTAAAGAATTTTGGCCACCTAAAATAGTTTAGGTGGTCTTTAATGCATAGAATGAGACAATAGTTATTGATAATGATTTTGTTGAGCACATGCTAATCTATGTAGAGATAATGTTGAATCTTAGCCCTTTATGAATCATTGTGTGTGTGTGTGTGTTATTACACACACACAGTTACACATGTATACATGTATATTACATGGGTATTCCTTGAAATTGGGACGTCCATGTCTTGGGATTTTCAAAATCAGTATGTCACACATCTGGAATGTCACAGAATGCCCCCCGTGATTTGGAGGACGTTTCCACTCAATTCGGGTATGCATGTTATATGGGAGGGGAATGCCCTTAGGGGGTGTTGAGCAGATTTCACTAAAATATTGAAAAAGTGTAAGGAAGAAAAGAAAACACCTAATAAAACCTAATTTGCCTCCAAACTTTTAGTTTCTCTTATTAATGTTGGAGATATTACACACTCACCTATAATTATTTTCCTAAGTTTTACCATCCAATGTTAAGAACTCTTCCTTAGATGAAAATATTCTCTCTAGAGAATATTCCCCTACAAAATAGGGTGTTCCTCTTCAGTTCAGAGTCAGTTACACTTAGTTAGACTAGTGGAAGTCACTCATGCATGGAAACCTCGGTTTTATCACCAGCAGTTGCATGTGTCTCTCTCACTTCCACACATGTGTCTCAGCTAACCGATGATTACATGGATCAGTTCACTCCAGTGTCTATCAGTGAGTGTCTATATCTCTCTAGATCACTACTATGGCACATTAGTTACTCATGTAACCTATATCTATTGTAAATTATTCACTCTTTGAGTGTGGAATACAGTTAATGAGAATTCTTCCATTATTTCTCACTTGCTTCTTCTTTCTTAATTTCTCTCTGCAAATGTGTGTGGTATTTTCTAGCTAGATCTATTGTGTACAGGTTCAACACATTTACATGGTATCAGAGCCAACAGACTGCTAAGAAAAAGCTACACTAAATTATTTTTTGTAGGTATTGAAGATTGAAGAACACAGAAAAGATGGATTATTCACCGACAATACTTCTCACACCTCATAACTATTTGGAATGGAAGTCAAAAATTATGCTTCAGCTCAGATGCAGAGGCTTGTACCAAATAACTATGGAAACAAAAGTAGAGCATGATTTCACCGATGAGAAAAACAACTTTCTCAATAGACAAGATATGGCCATAGGATTTATCTGCTTGTCTATTTCTCCATAAATTCTCCACCAAGTATATGATTTCTCACAAGACTCAACTCCAAATGAATTATGGACCATATTGGAGGTTCTATTAGGGAATAAAGAAGATTGTGAAGACTGCATGCAAAAGGTTGACAAAATAGAGAATGTAGAAAATCCACTGGAAGATAAATCATCTCAGTTTGAAGAGCCTTCTACACAAGTATCTGCACAAATTTGTATTCCATTAATTGCAGATGATGTCTGCTCCATTTCATATTTGTTTTCTAAATTTCATGTGGAATATATATTGCATGCATCTTAGAAGCCACATGAAGACACTTTTTCATGTGCCATGCATGCATCTCAGAAGCAACATGCATGCACCATGCATGCATCTCACGAGACAAAAAGGGAGACGCGCACATCAGATTCAATTATGATATTTTTTTAGAAACATTTGCAGAAAAAAATTGGATATTTTAATTCCTCTTGGAAAAATATCCAATTTCAAAAAAAAACATCTGAAACGGAGTTTGGGAATTGAAGTTGTGATCATTTTAAAATCAACAAAATTCCAGCGTTTTTCCGAAAACGACCACACAGTTTTCAAAATTTCATCCAAACTTTATTTGGATCTTCTTCATTACAACAAGAGAAAGTGGATATGTCTAGACATATCAATAGTGAATCTACTTCATCAGATCCATGCAGACATCTACATCTTCAACAAAATCTTCAACGAGCACAAACTTGCACAGTTGCGAGGTCTTTTTGGAGTGAAGGACACGATTGCTTAGTAACTACTTTTTGTTCCTTTTCATTTTTATTTTTTTCATTCATTGTAATTTGAGAAGGGAGGTTTCCCATGAGGTTTTCCCTCTTTCCTCGTTTTTTTAGTCTCTCATTCTTATATGCATTGTACAATGGGTACCTAACATGGCTTTGATTATCGGGACCCATTCATCATATACACCCTAGTAGTGTTCAGGGGGGGTGTTGGAGATATTACACACTCACCTGTAATTATTTTCCTAAGTTTTACCATCCAATGTTGAGAACTATTCCTTAGATGATAATATTCTCTCTAGAGAATATTCCCCTACAAAATAGGGTGTTCCTCTTCAGTTCAAAGTCAATTACACTCAATTAGACTAGTGGAAGTCGCTCATGCATGGCAACCTCAGTTTTATCACCAATAGTTGCATGTGTCTCTCTCACTTCCACACATGTGTCTCAACTAACTGATGATTACATGGATCAGTTAACTAGAACTAGGTGGCAGTTCACTCCAGTGTATGTCAGTGAGTATCTAGATCTCTCTAGATCACTACTATGGCGCATTAGTTACTCATGTAACCTATATCTATTGTAAATTATTCACTCTTTGAGTGTGGAATACAGTTAATGAGAACTCTTCCATTCTTTCTCTCTTGCTTCTTCTTTCTCAATTTCTCTCTACAAATGTGTGTGGTATTTTCTAGCTAGATCTGTTATGTGCAAGTTCAACACATTTACAATTAAAAGGACTATGCTACCTTTTCTCTTCACAATACATTGACTCCATTGAGCTAAAACTATGAGAAGCAATTCGAGCAAGGTCGGGTTATTATTTATGTATGGCAGTTGTGGGAAGCAATTTTGACCGATGACTGGCATTTTTATTGTGTGGGTTGTTGATCCTTCACTTGTTTGTTGTTAGACAATGATTTCCAGCTAAGTTTGGCATTTTTCTTGTGACAACAACGAATTCTTCCATTGTTTTGTACTTGGGTAGCAGTATTCTAGTGATGCAGTTATTCTTCCACTATTTTTCATGTGGGAAAATAATTTTTTTCTTTTGGAAAGAGGTATTTTAACTGGTTTGATTTTTGGGCAGTATTACACTGTGGATTGTGATTTTTCTTCTTGAGGGCAGTTTGTAATTTTGGTGCCAAGAATGACACCTAAAAATGACCCTAAGACCCCATTGTGGAATTCCGTTCAAGTGTTGGTTTAAAATTTAAAGAAGGGAGGAGGAACATTAAGAGAAGTTTGTGTGGTTGAAATACTTTTGTTCCTTCTCATAAATGTTGTAATTAATTGCTCTTCAGCTTTTTAATTTCAGTGTAAAGTTATATATCAAATTTGAAATTTTAATTCATGTGACATGTATGTCTTTTTTTTCTTTTTTTTTTTCTTTCTTTCTTTCTATATACTCTATATGTTGCATTAGCCATATCCTTGTGGACATGTACCCATGTTGTTGAGTTTTTGTATTTGATACTTTGTACCCATGAACATGTACCCATCCCTCCATAGACCCTTTATCCTTGCTTGTATGATACTTTTGGTTCCCCGTTTCCAAAAGTTTTGAAAGTCACATTTCCTAAAATATTACCCATTTTCCATTTTCATGTGACTTAGATTGTAACCCAAGGACTACAATGAGTCGTGACTCATTTCTTGTTTCTTGAAATATTGAGCTAATAACACAAAGTAGACTTGTGATATTACAGTCCTTGATGCAATGGTTGGCTTTTGCATATCGAGTTAAACATCTTGAAAACTGTATAGAACGAATTGGGTACGCTAAATCCATGGAGCTTCCACTATTTGGATTGGCATGAATATTAGTGCATAGATAATAAGAAATATTTTTCAATGCCCAAGACTATTGCATCATTATTGCTAGAAGTGGAGCTCGAAAACTTTATAGAAAGAAATGGGTACATTAAATTCATGGAGCTTCCACTATTACGATGGGCATGAATATCATCACATAAGTCGATAATAAGAAATATTTTTCAATGTCGCTTCATATTGGGATAAGTAGAGCTCGATGTTTTCAACCTTAAGTAATGGTAAGAGACTTATTGTAAAACTCTTGCAAAGAACGTGGCTAATATTATATGCATAAGTCAAGTGTATTAGAAGTTTAGATGAAATTATCATGGATCAATTTAATTTTTACCCCCACACACCAAGGAAATTCAAGAAGCATAAGCACTCTTAAGTAACTTTAGAAGGAATGTGGATGAAATATTCTAGTGGATTTCATAAGAGGACCAAGAACTTGGCCAAGATGAACGTATCTACTTTCTTAGTTTTTTCTTGTTTATCTCAATAACAAAGATGTTGTTTAGTAGTGAGAAGATGTTATAAGTTACAACCTAACAATGTTACATGATAACGGTGGATGTCAATAAGTAATATTGTTTTCATTCTAATAAGCATTTTGTGACTCTGTCTCTAGAAATATGTCTATTCGTTTTAAGATTAGACTAATATAACTTTTGTGAATGGTATGGTTGGTTATTGACAATTGTAGTTAAATAAGGTGAAGAAACCAATGTTGGGTGGTGGGTAGAGTGCTTGAGATACAAGTATCATGGAAAGAAATTGAGACATTTATTTGTCTTCTACATATTCATGGGGAATTACATTCATTTATCTTAATAGATACATAATTGCATGCAAGCCATTGAAAAATTAGTTGGCATAGAATAGGATATCTAAATTTTGGTTATTTAGCAAATTGATGCATATTGTCTATAGAATGCAAGGTGAGGCATACCAATCTTTAGAAATAAACATCTTGTTGAATGTGTAGTAAGCACGATGGAGCCAGTTAAGGTGATAGCCTACAAACATTCCATGAAGAAATCTTCCATTTGGGATTAACTTTAAGCACGATGATGTAATGCAAGTCTATTGATGTAAGAGCAAGAATAACTTGGCAGAGAGTTGACAATGATTCAGAAAGGGCGAAGAGTCAACATTATCTCTAAGAGTTAACATTATTTATTTAGTTTTGACCTATAGATCATAGGTGTTAGTTTCCTGTAATGGGTACACTACTTGGTCTAAGTGATATTTGATCTCTATCAGATCAGGAAAACATGGAATCACGCATAGAAAAATAGGCAATAAGTAGGTTGGCTCGAAGATCAATATCGGCTACATACCTTGACTACAACCTCCTTGGCTTACATCAATAGAGCTATAGTCCATGGAATCATAATCAAGGGCTCAATCTACTTTGATTTTAGAGGTGGGGGCTGGAATTTTAATTGCGAAATCAGGTTGGATTAGTGGCAGGGCCATAGTGAGTGGTTGCAGATAGAGAGCCTATTAACTTTGTCTTAAGTTTCTTTTTAAGATTGAGATTGAGTATAAATTTCAGAGTTTCTAGAGCCAGAGTCATCAAATAATCCACCTCGGACATCACCCGCAGAGGATAGAGTAGTGATGGAAGCAGCTTAAGATCCATAATTATTTTACTTCTTATTCAGTAAAGTTTATCAAGAATTAAACCAAAAACTCAAGAACCTTCAATTCCTTATTTGGGGTTTTAAAGGATTAGAAAAACTTATCGATTTTGGCAGCATTGTTGGTCTAGGTGGGGTCTCCTCTATCGCTCGAGCTAGGGCCTCCTATGTTTCTCCTCTATCGCATTGTGGGTCGGGGTTTTCGCTCTTTAGAAATCCTTTGTTGTTGGGGCTAGGATTGTCGGTCTTCTATTGGTGAGGGTAGGGTTGTTTCTCTATGTTGGGAGCTCGAATGCGATGAGAACAACTATGGTTGTTGCTCTCTATCAGGATTTAAATGCAGTGAGGGTTGGCTAGGGTTGTCGTTCTATCGATAATTGAATGCGGTGAGGTGAGGTAAGAATGCGGTGAGGTAAGGCTAGAGTTACAATGGCTTATGATTTTTTAACTTTTGGTTATATATATTATATATCATATACTATATATTATATAAATTATAAATATATAAATTATAGATTATATAAATTAGAAATATATAAATTATATATAATACATATTTAATAAACTATTATATATATATATATATATATATATATATCTAGTGGGCCTAATGGTTAAGAACATGTGTTTACTCCTTGGAGGTCATAGGTTCAAATCTAGGGGAGTGTAGGGTATGTATACCTTCATAGACTTTAGCAATCAAATCACATAGATGATGATGATGACGGAAACAATGACAATGTTAATTATGGTGATGACACTAACGACGACGACAATGATGACGATGACGATGATGATATGACAATGACAAGGATGAAGACTACGATGACAATGACGATGATGATGAGTAGTAGGACATCGAATATGTTGATTATTGATGGTGACAATGACAATAAGGACAATGATGATGACAATGAGCACAACGATTACTATGATGACGATGATGAAAATGAGAACGACGGTGATGATGATGGCATTCCTATTCTTCATTTCTTTGGTGTAATAGCTTTCGAGGTTAGGAATAGGGGGTGTAACGACTATTTTGGGACCATTTCCATTCCACATTACATTAAGGTTTGATATTATTCAATTATGTAACCTATGATATGGACCTTGGAACACATGGTTCCTAGTAAAGACCCACAATACACTTTCTCTATATGGAATTCTTCACTCGACAACTAGTCCAACGTTCACTTATGCCTTGAGGTCATTTCCTTAATTATTTACATCACTCCTCTTCTCTTTGTAAAGCATATTCAATTCCTCATCCATTCTTCAATTTATCTTCCAAAAACATTTTCATATTAGTGCAAAATTTTGATCTAGCTCTTATATTCCTCTTCCATGTTGTTGGGCTACTTTGCCTTGTTATCTCTGACACCTCTACATGAATCTCTTGTTCTTGAATTGATTTCTTCATTGAAGGTATCTTGTTTTCTTGTCCTTAGAGGGTGCATATTCATTATGTTTATCTCCTCTCGCATAGTAGATAATTCAAGTCTCCTACCTCAAGGGATGTTCTAGCACAACAAGAGAAAATGAGTTATCGCCTTTCTCAAGGCATGTTGGGTTGCCATACAATGTTTGATCATTTTATATGGTTGATCTAGAGTGTTATTTTGCATTGATTTGGATATCGAGGTCAAGTTTGGCTTACAGGAATGTGTAGTTTCATATGCAAGACAAGTTGGTTGAAAAAATACTCTCTTTGAGATCCATTACACCACTCCTCTTAAACGTAGGTATCTTTTCCACCTACAACATTATTTTTCCATGTGTGTTCCTTCCTTTTCAAATCTTTTTCATCTTTAGAAAATAGAGTAATTAGCTTCCCAACCCTAAAATCTTAAATAATTTAGTGACATTCTCTCCCTCTCTTCTCCTCCTAGGTTTCTCGATTTTCCCTCCAAGTGACAACTCCACTCTCCCCTTCCTCTTTGTGGTAGCATGGTGCCTAAAACCATCATGCTAAATTTTGTTGACTCTGCGAAGGAATTTCATAGACATTATAGATTCAAAGCAGCTCTAGACCCTAGTGAGCATGAGGATCATATTGATATCAATCATGGTTCAAGGAAAAGTCTCAAGATTATTAAGATTGGGAAAAATTGTAGCCTAGAAGATATAAGTAGTATTGATAATTTGACAAGAGACTTCGTAGATATTTTTGGTTGGGGACATTATTTCCTTAAATATTACAAGATAGATGGCATTAATCACGTTATTCCTTTGAAAGAAGGGTCTAAACCATGCAAGAAAAAATAGAGACTCGTACAGTCTAGGTTGGGCCCAATTCATCCGAGGGGAATTGTAAAAGATGTTGAAGGCTAAGATCACCACTCCTACCAAGCATTCATCATGGGTGTCTAACCTTGTCCCTATTGTAAAGAAAAAAATTGAATATATCAAGGTGTCTATATCATTTTCCCTTATCTTGGTAAATCTCAACTATTCAACCACTCCTCTTAAACCCATGTAGTTTTTCCACCTACAACATTATTTTTCCATGAGTGTTCCTTCCTTTTTAGATATTTTTCATCTTTAGGAATTAGGGTACTAATTAGCTTCCCAAAGGATACTGATAAATTTGTTTGTTATCCTTTGTTAATTTGTTGTTATTTCAATATACTTTTTATTGAACGTTATATCGCATAATCAACCCTAAAACCTTAATTAATTTAGTGTCATTTTCTCCCTCTCTTCCCCTACTAGGTTTCTCAATTTTCCCTAAAAACAAGTGACAACGATGACGACTACGATAACAATGACAATGATGACGATGATGATGAGGAGTAGGACGGAAAAAATGTTGATTATGGTGGTGACAACGATGATGAGGACGACGATGATGACAATGATGATGATGAAGACTGTGACAATGACGATGATGACGACGACGACGACAATGATTATGACAATGACGATGATGATGACAATGACAATGACGACAACGATGACAACTGCGATGATAATGACGATGATGATGATGAGGAGTAGGACCCCGACAATATTGTTGATTATGGTGGCAACAACAACGATGAGGAAGATGATGATGACAATGATCATGATGATGACGATATGATGATGATCATGACAATGGAAATGATGATGATGGTGACAATGACAATGATGACGATGATGATGATGATGACTGCGACAATAACTATGATGACGGTGATGATGAAAATGACAATGACAATGATGATGATGATGACGACTGCAACAATGACGATGATGACCATGGTGATGACGATGATGATGATGTTTATGAATCCGAAAATGACGATGACAACAATGATGATGACCATGACGATGACGATGACGACGATGACAATGACGATGATGATGACAATGATGACAATGATGACAATGATGATGATGATGATAATGACAACTACGACGATGACGATGATGATGATGATGATGATGATGATGATGATGACGACTATGACAATGATGATGACGACAACGATGATGACCATGTTGATGACGATAATGATGCTGACTGCGAAAATCACAATGACAATGATGATGATGACCATGACCATGACAATTGCGACAAGGACGATGATGACCATTGCAATGATGATGATGATGATGATGATGATGATGATGGTGATGATGATGGTGATGATGATGATAAAGACAACTGCAACAATCACAATGACGATGATGATGATGACCATGACCATGATGATGATGATGACGAAGACGACTGCGACAATCGTGATGATGATGATGATGACGACGACTGTGACAATCATGATGACGATGATGATGACGATAACTTTGATGATGATGTTGATGATGATGATGATGATGACGATAACAATGTTGATTATGGTGATGACAATGATGATGACGACGATGATGACGATGATGACGACGCCATGATGAAAATCATGATAGTGATGACAATGACGATGAGGAGTACAAGGATAGTGACAATCTTGATTATGATGATGAAAATCTTGACAACGATGACGATGATTAACCCATATAAATATACACGTTAAAGAGAATAAATCATATAAAAGATATAATCTCACAACTCCTACATTTCATCATTTCTGCAATATCATTAATCATCTTCTTCTTCATACAACTATACATCTATATCATATGGTTCAAAAATGACATTGAAAGGATTGACCATAACAACATCATCATCAATGTCATTTTAAATAATATAATCATCAATATCATTATCGAGAACATTTTCATCTACATTTGGATCAACTTCTTCGACTTCTTCATCTGACGGTACATCTACCTCATGCTCCTCTACATCTTCTTCTTCTTCAATATCATCTTCTTACGGTACATTATACTTTACATGCCTTCCTCTTGGATCATATCTAACAACATACGACCAACCTACTTTACCTAGAACCTATGAATAAAATACTTGCTCACATTGGCTTGGAAGAACGTAAGTTTATGTACTCACCTCAAACATCCTTGTATTAGCCATGGTAAATCCATTGGCATATTCAATAATAGTTATATTTGGATCACGTTCATTCATCCGTAACATGTACAATTTGACCTCGAATGGAACTAACTTGAAGGATTTAAATTCACACTTGATTATATCATCTAAATACCCATAGTATCTATTTTTATTTTTTTTTGGATGCCTGTCACTTCTTGAGGAAACATTAGTGACCTGAAAGACTACATCTATCCCACAATCAAAGGTTTTATTCTTGTCTTCCAACTTTTTGATGTGAAATTTATGACCATTGCACCACATAGCCTTGTGGTGTGTCAATTGTAATATGTCTGACACATTAAAAAATGCATTATCAATCAATAAATATATTTAGACATAGGAAAAAATTATAAAAAAACACACCGCAAAGATCAATATATTGGAAAAAAAATAAAACATGATGCGGGTGAATAATATGCTTGCATATTTATGTTTTAAACCATGCGCTAAATCAATCTCCCTCTTAGTAAGATTGGTATCTTGATTATGATGAGATTCTTTAAGAAAAGTAGCCACCCCTTCCCATGGTAACCCACCATTACATTGTATACATCGATCTATCCATACCTTCATCCGATCAAGATTGTTTGCGATATATAAATGTAGTGCATCCCACTCTTGACCAATTGTATGAAAAAAGAATAAATTTGCTAATTAGAATAAATATTAATAATTGATCATGGAAGCTAAATAAAAATTAAATAAGTCCACTCTTCACACACAACATCCCTAAAACATATATTTTATTCCCACAACAGTTCCAATACTCTAGCTCTCTCTTCCTCACAACCTGCACCACCCAAGGAATGTACCTCCTTCACTACTCACAGTCCCTCAGGTTGTATCCTTCATTTATCGGGGTTCCTAGTGCACTCGGTTGGACAAGAATTCCTCCACTGGGATCCATGAACTTTCAGCTGCTTCAGGAGTGCTCACAACAACCTTCATAAGGCTCTTGAGACATTTCCTCAACAAGAAATTGCACCATGAGCTTACAGCCCGATTTACATGCACACATGCTTCTTTTATATCATATCCACTACCCAATAATGGTTGTCTTCAAGATCAACATGATTGGTGCTCTTCCCAACACCCACCTCCTCTCTTGTTGTCCAAAACTACAAGTAAAAATTGTCTCCATGCAAAAACCTAACTCCCCAAGAACTGCCCCCTTGGTCATACGAATTTCCTCTCCTTGTTTTCTTGCTTGACTTGACTTACACTCTTCCCGAAGATGATTTTACTTCATCCCATACTCTATAATAACTATAGGATGAGACCACTGACACCCACCCTCTTACATGACTTAAATGATCGGCTTCTCATACACTCAAACGACAAATAGAAGGTTATACACAAAAATATTAATTTTAGGAATGTGGGTTGGATTAATACCCATGAATAATTCCCCATTGGACCGCTCTCTCTTGTGGAATCATATCCCCACATTGATCTTCATCTCTTTCATATCGCAACCAATGATTATTACTTTTATTAACTATTTCAATGTTCATAATATGCAATTCATCCCCCAACCACATTAAATCAATATGGGCTCTTCGCCTAAACACATCGGCTCATGAGATTAATTCACATTTATACACTTACATTATAATTCATGGGGATTATAACTAGCGATGTTACATCCTCTCGCCCTTATTTTTTGAACTGTCCTCAGTGCACAACACCCTACAAGTGTAATTTCATTTTACAATTTTGGCTCCCTGACCAATAATCAACATATAGGCTCTCTGGCCCAAAATCACACAGATGTTTCAACCTAAACAAATTACATAGGCACGTTGGCCCTAATACCACAAATACATAGGCACTCTGGCCCCCAAAATCATAAATACATAGGCACTCTGGCCCCAAAACATATATACAAAGGCACCCTAGCCGGAAACATGTACATAAGTCACTGCCATTCTCCTACAATTATCATGATTTCCACCAGCTCTCTTCCCCTTGACCTTTCCAACCCAAGGAATGGCATCCCATTCGTTTATTAGAGTTAACCCAAGGAATGTGCCCCCTTCATTGTCCTCAGTTCATCGGGTTGCATCATTTGTTTATCAGGGTCTTTTGGTATAGGTAACTAAGAATCTCACTATCGGGAACTCAAGGGAACTCCCTGCTAGGAAAAATATCAGTAAAATAACCAACAACAACCTTGTTGTTACACTGCAACTCACGCAAGAGTGCACTCTTCAGGCCTAACAATCTGGTTCTTCGATAGTGAAACTCACACAGGATTTCACTCTTCAGGCCTAACAACCTGTTTCTTCGATAGTGCAACTGACACAGTAGTTCACTCTTCATGCATGACAACATAGTTCTTTGAAAGTGCAACTCACCCACTAGGCTCAGGAATCCCTTTCACTGTAATACAATTCCTCAGGTGATCCATCATTTTCCAAGGTGTTCTTGCACATATGAATGCCAACTTGTTTTTAGAATTCCACCAACAGTCTATAACCTATGGCAATCATCCCATCTGCATCAAATGCATACATTCTTTATGAGACATCATCATACAATTTTCAATTATAAAATTTCCAATCCGTTTTACCCAAGAAAACAAAATTCCCAAACATGAGTTTTCTACTCATAATTGTTAGGCTCTTCCAGCAGTAGATATCATTATTCCTTATGGGATTACATCCCTTCCATATCTAGTACCATTTTCCCTGCAATTTTCTCGATTCCATGTAGCCAAAAGAATTGTTAGTATATCATAACAGTTTTCAATTATTAATTTCTCAAATTTGTTCAAATTTGTTTAAGCAGGCAATAAGTATTTCCATGCATGAAATTTATGCTCATTATGTTTGGCCCTTGCAGCGGTAGATATCGGTCTTCCTTATGGGGCTTACATCCCTGCCATATCCAAATCTATTTCCCCTACAAATTTCTCAATTTTCTTACAACCAAACACGTTGTTAATATCTCATGCACAATATTTGCATTTGGTCCATGAAGTGATTTTTCATAATTATATTAATCTAAAAATTATATCACTTCCAACTATTATTCATATTAAAAATGAAATTCATCCATTAATCAAATTATCTAGAATGAAACTATCATTCATTTTATACGCATTATCCGCACACCAAGATTTTCATAATGAAATCAAACTTTACCAATAAATAAAACCATTGTGCCAATAATCATGGCCACATCTACACAATGCATCCTTGTATTGACTCTGGAATACCATATGTTCATGTCATGTATTCCACCATGTGGGTTGGAAGGCATGGTCCATGCCTCAATACCTCATCCAAACTCTTCCCAACAACCCATCTGATCCTTTGGATACATTCCTCTTCAATCCATACACAACACAAGGAACATCATCCCTTTGTGTTATTTAGTGTAGGCAAAAAGGTTGCAGTCCCAACCTCATTTACACAAGAGGAAACCATTATGCACTTGGATGGCACTATAACCTTTCCATATCCATTCTCATCATGGCCTCACACATGACCATCTCTAGTGTCATTCATTGTTATAGCAGGAGTAATTTATCCTAACTTAACTTGGTTGTGACCTCATAACCAATATAACACAATATGCAATTAATTTTCCATAAATGCATTCAAGCAACAAATAGTATTTGCACACTCAAGGCCTCCCACCTTTGCATCAATTTAAATATTGAGATTCAACTGAGGGAATTATTTCCTCAATTCTCTTTATCAATTCTACGTCATAACAACCTCAAATGCATACCTATATGGTTTTCATCAATTTACTTGATGCTTACTTGATCAACTTGTACTTTGTAGAAGCTCATAAGCTGCTTTTTCCAATTTCTTGATCAACATTCCCACCATCCACGTTTTGTCTTCATATGGATGGATACCATAAGCAACAATATCATCATGCTATAATCATGTTATATATATATATATATATATATATATATATATATATTGATCCAAGTGGATATCAGTGGCCACCCACCTTTTCCAACTGACTCAAAACAGTTTTCTGGCAATTTTTGTAATTTACTATTTTTAGCAGTTTTTAACTTCCGGGGCCATTTTGAGGGCCTAAATGAAGGTTTTTCGGGATCGATCTTCTCAAGGATAGCCAAAGGCTCTGATTGATCCCCCAAAATGAATCTCCTCGACGATGCCTTTCCAACGATCTATCGTGCACCCCAAACGGAGATCGTATGCCAAAGTTACACCCCCGGGAAGTTGATACGCCAAACTACCCAAAACGGGGTCCACAAAACAGTTGGATTTTCATCTTCCGGGGTTAGGGTTTTGGATTTTATTTATGATAAAAAGGCCTTTGGAGCCTCATTGTAAAATTGTCTTCTTGCGAATGCGAGTAGCTGTCACATCTCTTCTCAAAGATAAGCTGCCACCATTCTAGCGAGTCTTTCACTCTGTATTTTTACAGTCTTTGTACATTTCGCTCATTAATAGAAATTGTGTATTGTTGTATCTTTGTGTTTATGGTTGCATATTTGATATATTTTTGTTATATTATTGGATATATGAGATATCTCTGTACATTTCTTTATTTTATCTTCGCTCTCATTTCGTGCCAAAAATAATTTGGATCATATATATATATATATATATATATATATATATATATATATATCAGTAGACTACTCTTAGTCTACACTCATGCCACCAACATGTTCAGGTATGTCCACATGCACAAGCACACATCAATATGCACCAAGAATTTGATATTTCATGCATATTTTATGCACATGCATTATATCTTTATTATATGCATCATGCATTAATTCCATCACGCACTCCAATGCATATCTATTTCATATTAATTAATTATTTAGCTTCATTTTAGTATATGGATGTCCTTGAATTTCTGTAGAACCCTGCTGGCCTTTGCATTGCCATTCTGCTCAACTGTGAACCACTAGCCTCTATTCTAAACCTTCTATCCAAGTCTCCCTTGGCCATCCTGCATTTCCAGCCACTAGATCCACTAGTGTTGTCAACTCACCACTGCTTCCTTTATGTAAGGAAATATTGTCCCAACATATTTTGGGCTATAATTCTTAATATCCATAGTGTTGTAACATACACTATTCCAGCTGAATATTAACACTGCAATCTAGCTATCCACTTCCATTTCCTTGACCACACTAGTCTTGAAACACCATTATCATTTATTGACATTTCAATATTTTAAAATATTTATTTTATGTCATCTTTCTAATATCCTTTGTCATCCATGGCTTTGCTCAATACTAAATATCTTTCTTCACTTGATTAAGTGATTCATTGTGAAGCACTGCTTGACCACTCAATACCACTCTAGTCCAAATGGAAAGCTACACTCCTCTATTTGTACCTGTACCCTGCTTTTGTTGCGCACTCTGATAATAGAGGCATTTTTCTTGCTTGTGTACTTTTAGACAAGAGTTTCCAGATCATATCTAACAATCCCTTCTTCTTACATTCTGATGCTTTCACATAGAGATGATTGATCCAGCTATAAGCCACACCTCATCTCATGATATCCTTTCTCCTTCTCTCGCAACAAGCTTTGTATCATTTACTATATTTCTAACTTCAAGGCTATGGAGTTCTTTCTTAACTACCTGTGCATGCAATGATATTTATCACTTATTAGTTTCATTCTTTATTGTGAGAAACTCTATTAAATTTACCTTGTAAATTATTCGGCTCTATAGAACCTGTGCATTATTATTCCCTTATTCTTTCTTAGACCTTTGTCAACCTTACATCACCTGCCCTGCAACCCTACACTTTCCTTTTGCAACTCTTTGATGTTTCATCCAACTGTACTAGCTAGACCCACTTCCCTGTCCTATGGATCCTATAATTAATCTAGAACAGACCCACACAATGCTCAAATGTGGAATCTTAACCTCTTTCTAGAGAGTCTTTTCACACAACACTCTTTGCAGAGTGCTCTTCTGCTTAATAACAATGCCCGATTACTAAGCTTAGCCTTTGTTTATGTGTCAAAAATATTTCACTTCAAGTGTGTCTATAGTATTATGCACAAGTATTATCCTAAGCATCTACACTCTTCCTTACACAACAATCACCTTTGGAACTCACCTCTGTCATTTGGAAACGTTTCTCCAAACTTTGACACTATGTGGAAAAATCTTCGCATCAAGTAAATACATGGCTCTTGGAATCCAATTCCACTTTCTATTACTTGTCTTGTAGCTCTTTATTGCCTCAACAAACTTCTACAAGCTCTTCCATGTTTCCATTACTCTGACCTAACAAGTTGACCACTAGGTCTATCTTTGACCTCAAGTAGGCTCTAAGTTTCAACTGTCAAACAAGGTTGTGTTGTTGTTTTATAACAACAAATTGTTCAGTAACTTCTTTGTTGTTCTGTTACGGTTACATAGGCCATTAAGGTTCTCTAGCATGTAGTTTTTGTCACAAGATGTTATCACATGCATACCATAAGCTGTAGAACACACCTAGAGATCTTTTAGAGCTGAAATAATGATGTTCTAAACACTAGCATGCATGAAAATGAACACATGTATTTCTGGTCAACATGACCCTGGATAAAAACCCCCCAGAGAAAACCAGTTTGAAATCTGAGTGTATAAATGTGGAGAATAGAAGGTGGACTACAAAAAGTACAATAAATAAATGAACTTGGTACAATAGCAGCTTGAACCAAGCTGAAACACAAGTCCAAATGAAGAAGATGCGCCCTAGGATGGTGTGCCCTCCTCACAAGTTGCTAAAACCACTGCATTGAAGCTCGCTACCAACTGGAAGCTCTGATGGAGAAACCCTCCCACAGTTCTCTGAATCTGTGTTGTATCTCTCCACTGAAATTGTCCTCACTACAATCTAAGCTCTACAAGTCCTCCCTGCTAGTTGTGCGCCCTCCTCCTAGCAAGAACAAGCTCCACAAATAACTGAAGGACTAAGCCTCTTGGCTACCTCCATGAATGGGGGCACCCAAGATTTCCTCACTCAATGCATCAAACCTCATCCTCGTGCTCCTCTCCTAACTCTCTTGGTGAACATAACAAGGAACAATGAGCTCTCCTTTGGCCTTGCACTCTCTTTAAGGAAGCATAAGGAAACCTAAAATATGAGTGGATGAGATCATCTCATCTCATCCCTAATCAATGGCTAAGATCATCTCAAAAGAATCTCAACTTGAAACCCACTTTACTTAAGTTTCCATAGTTTCACTTTATGTCCCTCAATTCACCCACAAAGTGAATTGATTGTCATTTTAGGCTAAAATGACCAAATTTCAATTTTGACTTAAATCTCCTAAGTCAAAGTGAAACTAGACATAATGTACATGGTACAAAGTACTTCCCACGTATGTTTAGAAGCTCAAAAACACAAGGGTACCCAAATCTCAACACTCCCTCTTACCGAGGAAAGTGTCCTTCACCACCAATATCATCCCTATAGTGGACACGGTTGCCCACTGGAAAATAATCGGTCAGTATGGTTGTACCTTGATCAATGAAAGTAGTCTTTGACACAGATCTGCTCAATCTGCGTGATCTATAGATGGAAGTGTCACTCCACCTATCCAATATCACCTAGATCTTGGTATCAAACCAAGGATCTCCACCTTGGTCTCCCACCAAGGATTTCTACCTCATGGCATCTCGCCAATGGTCACTACTATTGGCATCTCACCAAGAGTCACTCTCTTGGCATCTCACCAAGAGTACATGGATCTCGGCATCTCACCAAGATCCTCAACTTGGCCTCTCGCCAAGTAGCTTCCACCTGAGGTGGACCCGGAACCTGATCTGCCTGTCTCCATAGCCAAGTGAGGCTCAAGCCTCCTTGGTGCCCTACTGCTCCTCCTCATCAATCTCTGATGCTCTAAAGCCCCTTCACCAACCCTTTGTCTCGGAAACTCTGAAATTGAAGTTGTCTCGGGTAGACCAGTCACCCATGATGATGGTGTACAAGAAAACTGAGTCTGGTCTCCCTCTAAATCACTACTAAGAGTCAATAAGTCCTCCTCAACTCTGTCTCCCCACCTGATGTTGGATGGTGTAACAACAAACAAAGTAGTAGCGAGTGCACACTCTCTCGCAAACTATTGATAAAACTCAAGATCCTTTGATGTCGTTGTTGAAACATCCTATTGCTTCTTCTTCTTCTTCGGACATTGTTCTGCATTGTGGCCCATCTCCCTACAAGCAAAGCATCTCATTGTGCTCATGTCTCTCTTATGCCCACCACTACTCTTTCCCTGTTGCGGGGCCCCAAAATTGGGACCCTGTCGACCTCCCCTGTCGGTCTTCTTCTTTCCCTTTGTCCAAAGAGCAAGGTATTCATCACCCTGCAATGTCTATTGTTGTCCAGAAGCCTCTGATATAAGTCTAGTCTCCTCCTGAACGAAATCCTCCCACAATATCTCCCAAGTGGGCATGATCTCCCTGGAAACAATGCCACAAACAAATGGACCCCATGGTTTGGTAAAGTTGTTTGAGGTTGTCCTCATCATAGAATCCAGGCCCACTACCTCTCCAACGTCTCCAATCTTGTCTCTGATCTGGGTGTATCGGCCAAGGAAAGAAGTAACCGACTCATCCTGGAGCATACGAATGCCCCTAAGTCGATCATACAGAACCATCTTTCGGTTCTAGTTAGAGCTCTAGTAAAGATTGCAAAGAGATGCCCACATCTCAAATGCACAGGCTTTCCCAGTCAAGTGGGGAATGATGTGATCCCTCACTGCATCACACATTGTCCTCTTTGCCTTGTTGTTCCTCTTCCAGAACTCTACTAATAAGACGGGAGCAGTAGCAGGAGGAATGGGAACAGGTTCCTCAAATGTTAGGATATTTAGACACTTAGGAGATAGTTAAGATCTACTTGTTCTAATGTGTCATTAGGTAAAAGTGTGTTTCTTAGTGTGTTTCTTTAGTATGCATTAGTATGCATTTGTAGTTACGAAATCTGACGGTCACGATATGTTCCCGACATAGAGTGATCTGACGGTTCATACTCTCATCGATCTTAACGGCCATTGATTCGTGGCTTAACACCTGATTGGTCCATGATCTCTTTAAAGAGCATGGAGGGTCATTTGTCGATGATCGATTGTGAGAAACTCTCTTGTAAAATCTCTCTGTAATCTTTTTCTTTTGCATTAATAAACTGCTCCAAGTGGCTGCGTTGGTTGGGGTCGTGGATGTTTCCCTGTAAGGGTTCTACCACGTGAAAACATCGATGTGTTGATCTTTGATTTGGTTATGTGAGTGGTTACTGAAAATGTTCGTCCTTTGTTGGAATACATGTGTTGTCAAACATGGTATCAAAGCATGTTTGAAGACCCGCTCCTATTGTAGATCGAGATCATGAAGCCGGTTGCCTCATATCCATTTTCTATAATTTATGTATATTTATGGGCTGAGAGGACTGTTCCATTGTGTCCGGAGTGCTCATTTCAGTCAGGAATTCTTTTCGTTTCACTCAAAAAGGTTTATGTTTGCCCAAGATACGGCCATTTCAGTCAGATCCGGAGGTATAAAACCTGAATACGCATTTTTTAAATTTTTGCAGAGTATCATTTTGGTTTTATTTCAGTTTTGTATTATTTATTTATGGGTTGCTACTCTTTTAGATCTGTGTGTGCTCTTTGCCTCGCGCCCTATGCGATCTCGGAAAATTAGAAACAAATAGGAAAAGGTACATCTTCTGGGTAAGATAACCGAGATCTAACCCTTGTTGTCATCGAGAAGTAGAATTTTTTTCTTGTGTGGAAAGAGTTTTTTTTTTAGCACGCTTTTCGCAGCCGTCAACAACAACCCTCTTCCTAAAAAATACAACATGTTTTTCTAGACCATTTGGTTAAAAGTTGAGTTATTAAGTAAGAGGTCTTGAGTTCAAGTCTCTCTTTTGTTACTTTTTTTTTTTAAAGTTCATGCTCAAATTATAAAGTGTATTTCACTTCAAATATAAAAGTGAATCACTATAAGTAGCTTTAATATTTTATTTTAGAGTTATTTATTTTGCATGGAGTTTTTCTTTTATAAAGTAACTTCATTGTAAAAGTGATCCCCACTTCTCTTTATAAAAGTGGGTCACTTCATAAAACAACTTACACTATCACGTGGTCATTTGGTTACCGTTTATATTGTTTTTTAAAGGGCATAACTCTCACATCCGAAGTCCGTTTTCAGTGCCATTTTTTTTAAAACCGCATAATTTTTCGAGATCTTTCCATCCAGATCATCAGTTTCAGTTTTTAAATCCATATTATCTACATATTTAATATGGCTTCTACAAGTAATTTCTTTCTTACCAACACCAACTACTTCCAATGGAAATCTCATATGGAAGATTTATTAAGAAGTAAACGATTGTACCAGATTACCTTGAGAAAGGAAAAAACACCCACTGATGATGATAAGAAAGACAAATGGGCCAATAGAAGTGAAGAAGCACGTGGACTAATCGGAATGTACATCTTTCCCGATTTAAGGTTCCACCTTAAAGAAATTGATGACCACCATTGCGCTTGGGAAAATATTGAATTTGTGTTTGGTAAACTCAATATTATTCGAGCACAGCGGTTAGAAAATCAAGTACTGACCTTAAGTCCAAGTGATTTTTCTTGCCTTGGAGACTATCTATCTAAGTTTAAAACACTCAGAATGTTATGTGAAGAATGTGAAATAGAAATGGAGGAAGAGTGTTGCATCTATCTTATTCTTTTTAAGATACGTAGTGAATATTATGTGTTTGTATCTACCTTTTATGCCATGAGAGAGGCTCTAGGGAAAACTTATCAAAAACCCACTCTTGAGTCCTTTTGTGCTTCTTTGATTAGAGATGAAGATAAGCTTGTACAACTTGGAGTGATCAGCACTGCAGGTACCTCCAACAAAGCCTTAGGTGCCCAGCAGAAAGATAAACCCAAGTATCCTAAGAAACAACATCCTCACTACAACAACAAACAACATAAAGGTCTCAAACCCGCTCAGACAGCTTCAGCTCCTAATGGTGACAAAGAAGCAAAATATAAAAATAAGAAGACTGACAGACATTGCAACTTTTGTGATAAAGATGGTCATGATGAGTCCAAATGTTTCAAGAAGATGGCAACTTTAGAAGCAGCGATGAAGAAGCACAACATCAATATTGATTCTAATTATTCTTATTCTTCTCAAGGACATGCACTTTCTACTTATGGTTTCTCCTACAATACAACTTCTACTTCTTCTTCTGATGAGTGGCTTATTGATTCAGAAACATCTTATCATATAGCTAAGGATAAAGACATATTTTATGCTCTAAATGAATGTAACACCAAGAAAATATTTGTTGGTGATGACAGATCTCTTAGTGTTGTAGGATTTGTAACAGTTCAAGTAGATAATGGTCATTTCAATTATGTATTATGTGTTCCAAGTCTTTCTTTTAACCTTCTATCAGTATATCAAATCACTCATTAAGGTGAAGGTAAAATCGTAGAGTTTTCACCTCACCAAGTTTTAATCAAGGATCTAAAAGATCCTAAGCATGTTCTTGCAATTGGAATTGTTGATAATATTACCAGGTTGTACAAGTCTGACAACTTTGGGTCATCATATTTTTCATCAGTTTTTGTTGCTCATAGAGATGACTTGAGCAAACTTTGGCATGAGAAGTTTGGTCATCTAAACTATCGCTCATTGCAACAACTATGTAATCAATAGATGGTGACTTGTCTTCCTCCTATTTCATGCAGAGGTGGTCTTTATGCCAATTATGTTCTCGGAAAACATCATCAAGATAGTTTTGACAAATGTGACTCTTGGCACGCCTCGAGCCCTTTGCAGCTTGTTCACGGTGATTTGTGTGGTCCACTTTCTTCTCCTTCGTTTTCTGGGTGCAAGTATTTTTTAACTTTCATTGATGATTTTTCCAGACATAGTTGGGTTTACTTCTTAAAACTTAAGAGCGAAGTTTTTGACAAGTTTTTGGCCTACAAGGCCCTTGTAGAAAAGTAATCTGGACATCAAATTCAAAAGTTAAGAACAAATAATGGAGGTGAATATGTGAACAATAATTTTACAAGTTATTGCACTACACAGGGCATCCAAATGCAACGCATTGTTCCATATACACCACAATAAAATGGTGTTGTTGAGAGAAAGAACTGCATATTAAAAGAAATGGAAAATTGTATGATCCAATCTAAGGGATTAAGTCTAAAGTATTGGGCGGAAGCAATCAACTGTGCAAATTACATAGTCAATTGCACTCCCATAAAGGCTCTTAAAAATATAACACCGGAAGAAGATTGGACTAAAATTAAACCAGATGTAAGTCACCTCTGTGTATTTGGCAGTATAGCATGGGCTCACATTCCTGATGAGAAAAGGAAAGCATTGCAACCTAAAAGTGAGAAGTGTATATTTGTTGGTTATTCTGAAGATGTCAAAGGTTATAGACTTCTTCAACCACATTGCAATGAAATTATTATTAGAAGACATGTTAAATTTGATGAAAACCTCTTGGCCTGCTAGCCTGATTTGGCAATTGTGTCCTCTTCGACTTGCGAGCCGTCTTCGGCATTTGTTCCTTATTCTGTTCCTATTCTGGTTTCTTCTTCAGATGATGACAGTGAGGATGAAAATATACCTCAGCCTGCTTACCTTCCTCTAGATGAGTTTTTTGAACCTGAACCAGCACCAATTCCACCACTTCCTAGATGGGTCTATTCAACACGAGAAGCAACAGGTGGTCTTGTCGGTGATCCTTCAGATTAGCGTCAAACACGTTCATAATTCCAGTGAGCCTCTTCTCTTTTGGCTCAAGTTTCAGAGACTCGTGATCCAGAGACATTTGCAGAAGCTTCAGGTCATCCAGATTGGAATACAACAATGAATGAAGAGTGTCGTTCTTTAATGGAAAACGATACTTGGGATATTATACCTCTTCCAAAAGGAAGAAAAATTGTCAGATGTAAATGGGTCTACAAAACTAAGTATGCATTAGATGGAAGTGTTGAAAGACACAAGGCTCGGTTAGTTGCTAAAGGATTTTCCCAAGTTGAAGGAATTGACTATAATGAAACCTTTGCCCATGTAGCCAAAATGAATTCCATTTGCCTTGTTCTTTCCCTTGTCACCTCACATAAATGGGAGGTCCATCATATGGATGTTAAATCTGACTTCTTGCATGGATATTTGCAAGAAGAAATCTACATGGAACAACCTCCTGGTTATGTTCAGAATGACTATGGCCTTGTTTGTTGCCTTAAGAAATCTCTTTATGGTCTTAATCAATCTCCCCGAGCTTGGTATGCCAAAATGGACAACTTTCTTATTGACACTAGATTCTCTAGTTGTCATTCTGATGCTAATGTCTATACCAAAAAAGTAGGAAGCCATCTCATAATCCTTGTCATTTATGTTGATGACCTTATCCTTACTGGTAGTGACTCAAAAAATTTAAACCATGTGAAAACCAGCCTTAAGAAGAAATTTGAAATGACAAACTTAGGCTTTTTGCACTATTTCCTTGGCCTCCAAGTTTTGCAAACTACACAAGGGATTTTTCTTTCCTAGTCTAAGTATGTTTGTGACCTTCTTCGTCGCTTTCACATGGATGATTGTAAACCAGCCCCTTCTCCCTTCCAGTCTGGAGTCAAGCTTACAGTCACATATACTTATCGTGAAGTTGATTCCACCCTGTACCATCAGTTAGTTGGTAGCCTCTTATACTTGACTAATAGATGTCCTGATCTTTCCTTTGTTCTTGGTCTTGTTGCCCGGTATATGAAAACACCCCATAAAATCCATTGGAAAGCAGCTAAAAGGATACTTCACTATGTCTATGGTACAATTCAGTTCGGGATACATTATAGTTAAGAGGGGACTCCTTTATTGGTTGGTTTCACTGATTCGGATTGGGCCGACAACCCTGATGATAAGAAGTCTACTACAGGTTATGTTTTCAGCCTTGGTTCAGGACCAGTCACTTGGGCCTGTAAGAAACAACAAGCTATTGCACTTTCTTCAGCAGAAGCAAAGTACTGAGCAGCGGTAAATGCAAGTCAGGAAGCCTTGTGGCTTCGATAGATCCTTTCAGAGTTTGGATTCGAGCAGCAGCATTCGACCAACCTTTGGTGCGACAATCAGAGTGCCATTAAGCTTGCCAAAGACCCAGTTCAACATCAACACATCGAGCTACAACTGCACTTCATCAGAAAGCTCATTCATGATCAAGTTATTGAAGTGGTCTTTTGCCCTACAGAAGATCAAGTTGCAGACATTTTCACAAAGTCTCTTACAGAAGCGAAGTTTTCCAAACTTCGATCTATGTTAGGAGTTCAGGAAGTTTTCATTAAGGGGGGGTAGTCTCTAATGCCTCATTCCTTCTCCTATTGTGTCAACATTGTAAATCCTTCAATCCTATCCCAAGTTGTTCTTAAGGGGGGATGTTAGGATATTTAAACACTTAGGAGTTAGTTAAGATCTACTTGGTCTAATGTGTTGTTAGATAAAAGTGTGTTTCTTAGTGTTTTTATTTAGTATGCATTTGTAGTTAGGAAATCCAACGGTCACGATATGTTCCAGACATAGAGTGATCTGACAGTTCATACTCTCTTCGATCTTAACGACCATTGATCTGTGGCTTAACACCCGATTGGTCTATGATCTCTATTTAAAGAGAATGGAGGGTCATTTGTCGATGATCGATTGTGAGAAACTCTCTTGTAAAATCTCTATGTAATCTTTTTCTTTTGCATTAATAAACTGCTCCAAGTGGGTACATTTCCTGGGGTCGTGGATGTTTCCCCGTAGGGGTTTTACCACGTGAAAACATAGGCGTGTTGATCTTTGATCTGGTTATGTGAGTGTTTACTGAAGGTGTTCGTCTTGTGTTGGGATACCTATGTTGTCGAACATCAACTATATCCCATAGTTCGAGGTCCTCTAACACAAAGATGATCCTAGCCTTCTGAGGCGACCAGTTGCTAGCTCCAACTAACCTATCCTCCACACACATCTAAGATGTTGACATCACTACCCTCTCCACTCAAACTAACGTTGCAATTGTAAAGTAATGTTACCTCACTCCTATCAACATAGGTGTGAAAAGAGGCAAACGAACACCAACCTCACTCCTAGCAATATAGGTGTGAAAAGAGGTCGTGAAAAATCAGCCTCACTCCTACCACGTAGGTGTGAAAAGAGACTGACGAAAATGTCCACAAATTGCTCTACAACTCTCCACAAAATTCTGCCAACAAGTTTCCACTAAACTCATTCAATGGCTGTCCACAAAATCTGCCCAAAAGATGTCTAAAAGAGTCCAACAAGATGTTGTCCAAAACTCAACAAAAATAAGCCACCAAGCTCTGATACCATGAAGATTTTCCAGGTCCTAACAAGCTGCCAACTAGGTTTGTCTTTGACCTCAAGTTGGCTCTAAGTTTCAACTGTCAAACAAGGGTTTTTTGTTGTTTTATAATAGATAATTGTTCAATAACTTCTTTGTTGTTATGTTACGGTTACATAGGCCATTAAAGTGCTCCAAAATGTAGTTTTTGTCACAAGATGTTAGCACATGCATACCATAAGCTATATAACACACCTAGAGATCTTTTAGAGCTGAAATGATGTTGTTCTAAACACTAGCATACATGAAAATGAACACAGGTATTTTTGGTCCACATGACCTTGGATAAAACCCCCCTGGGGAAAACCAGTTTGGAATCTGAGTGTATAAATGTGGATAATAGAAGGTGGAATACAAGAAGTACAATAAAAAAATAAACCTGATACAATAGCAGCTTGAACCAAGCTGAAAAACAAGTCCAAGTGAAGAAGATGTTCCTTAGGATGGTGCTCCCTCCTCACAAGTTGCCAAAACCATTGAACTAAAGCTCTCTGCCAACTTGAAGCTCTCATGGAGAAACCCTCCTACAGTAATCTGAATCTGTGTTGTAGCTCTCCACTGAAACTATCAGCACTGCAATCTGAGCTCTGCAAGTCCTCCCTGCTAGCTATGTGCACTCCTCCTCAAGTGCGCCCTCCTCCTAGCAAGAACAAACTCCACAAATAACTGAAGGACTGGGCCTCCTGGATACCTCCAGGAATGGAGATTCCCAAGATTTCCTCACTCAATGCATCCAACCTCATCCTCATGCTGCACTCCCAACTCTCTTGGTGAACATAATAAGGAATAATGAGCTCTCCTTTTCTCTTGCGCCCTCCTTAAGGAAGCATAAGGAAACCTAAAATATGAGTGGATGAGATAATATCATCTCATCCCTAATCAATGGTTGAGATCATCTCACAAGAATCTCAACTCAAAACCCACTTTACTTAAGTTTCCATTATTTCACTTTATGTCCCTCAATTTACCCGCATAGTGAATTAATTGTCATTTTAGACTAAAATGACCAAATTTCACTTTTGACTTAAATCTCCTAAGTCAGAGTGAAATTAGACATAAGGTACATGGTACATGGTACAAAGTACTTCCCACATGTATTTAGAAGCTCACAAACACAAGGGGGCCACTTTCCAAGGTACCCAAATCTCAACAATGTGCAAGTAACCATTTTTGTTAGAATTATGCATAGTATAGAAAGTTTGGAAGGACACAAAGAACCAAATCAAAAATATGATTTCTTATATGCATTCCTCTTTGAATGTCTCTCCGACGACTATACTCATACCCCAATCTGAGTTCTAAGCAGAAATATACAACATTTATAAGTTGTAATTCCCACTCTTTTGTTGCTAGAGAAATATATTTATTGTTTTTTTGAAAATTTACTTGCCCAAATAAAAAACAATTGGGTGGACATATGTCTTCTACTCCTCAATACTTTTCCAACGACTATTCATTTTGTTTTTAGATTTCTGTGGTGAGTATTTTCAAATTTGTTTGCCGGATAATCCACAGTTGGTGTCATTTTTGTCGACGTTTCGAATCCGAATCGGGATTCATCATCAGGACTAATCGTCAATTGATAGCATGCTGATCTCGGTTAAGAGAAGCTCTCGAAATAATCAAACACCCCAACAATATGAACAGAGACAGTGGCTTGGAGGTAAGCAGTTTTTGGCACCCATTAATCAACCAACTTAGTATCCCTCATAGATCTAATCAGGCTTGACACCTCCCTTCTTCTTGCCTTCTTGTTTAGGTTTCCCTTTGCCTCACTTCTTAGACTTAGGAGTCTAACCAACCTGTTTTACCTTTTAAAATCTTTAATTATAGGCACCTACTTTTTCAAATATTTAAGTCACTTATAACCTTTCATGACATTCTAATATAAACAAAAATCAAAAGTACTTTCATTTTAAAACCCTAAAAACTTTTCCTTCTTAACTCTTAATTCTAAACCTAAAACCCACCTTTCCGAAAACTTTTTCTAGTAACTAGTTCACTAAGCTTTAATTAAAAATTTAACCCTAAAAACAAACAACCTAACTAAAGCCCCCTTCTCACCATAATTCAATTAATTAAACTTTAAATTTAATTCAATTAATTGAATATTTAATCACTAACTTAATTTTCACTTAAAATCTTTACAAACTTAGTAATAGTTTATTTTTTATATTATTTTTATATTATTATTTAGTTTAAAAACTTAATTCAATTAATCAAATATTTAATCACTTAATTAAAAACACTTTAAACTTATTTTACTTATATATAACTAAATAACTTTACAAACTTACTAATAAGTTATTAATTATTATTATATCATTATTCAGTTTAAAAATGAATAAAAAATCAATTAATTTCTATAGGTGTTTAGACAGCCGACCTATGTTAAAATCTTTAATACATCCTACACAGTAACTATTAATTAACCGAGATCAGCATGCTATCAATTGACGATTAGTCCTGATGATGAATCTCGATTCGGATTCGAAACATCAACAAAAATGACACCAACTATGGATTATCCGGCAAACAACTTTGACTATTCATTTTCTCAAATCCGAGATCCGAGCTAAAAGTTATGGTCCAGAGAAGTTTAGGTTGTTTTACCCAAATTACCCATGTATGCTACAAGTGTCTTATTTCTCTTCCAACACATTTTCAGGTACCCATAACCAAAATATGACTCTGAATATTTCCATCGACTGCTCCTATGCCCCAAACACACTTTTGAGCATGGAGCTATGCCCTCTGGAAGTAACACTGGTGCCAAAATTTTACCCTCATTATTTTAGTTGTAAATTTATCATACGAGCTCTATTTTGCGAACCGTTTAGCCCATTAGATAGCTCTCTTTGAGTTCTTTTATTTGAGATGCAAGGACCCAATGTACCTTAGTACACTCTATTCCCGTGGGTTTTTATTGGATAAAAATATCATTTAGGGCCTCAAAAATGCCCTACAAGTTAATGACCTTCAAAAACCACAAAAATTCACATAAAACTGATTTTTTACCACTACAACAGCGCTTTAAATCTTAACCCTTAATCTCAAATCCGAAATAACAGCAACAGTTTATCTAACTCTATCATCCATCAACAATCGACACCTTCCTTTAGGCGCGCACAACTCCTTTCCCAATTTGTCGACGCGGTCGTCGGCCATCGGCCCAATTCCCAAACATTTGATTTGTGCACAACTCTAAATCAACTGATTCAACCATCATTCGTCAGTGAATGGAACTCTTCACTGATTCAGCCAGTGTCTGACCATCAGCCTATCAACGAACGACGATCCCCTACGACTGTCGAAAACACTTTCCAAAATCGGTCGACCTAACCATCGACCACTTATGTTGGCTGACGTGGAATGACACGTCATCTTGAGGTGTCAACTTGGGTGACGTGGCATGAAACATGGATGTTGATGTGGCATGCCACATGGATGATGACATCATCATCCACTTTTTCTTCATCGATGATCGAGCACTTTTCTTGGACCACCCAAATATTTTGTTGAAAGCAATCGACATTGAACCATCGTCGCGTCGGTCATTGATGATTTCTCTTGCTTTATTCTAAAAACTTCACCAAAATTGGTCGACGCTTGACCATTGACCCATCAGCCATTGATGGTCAAATATTTCATATGGTTGAACCAAAATTTTCACCATTTTGGCTGACTCGACCATCGGTCGTCAACAATTTCTCTTGGTGAACTTTAACACTTAGCAAATTTTCAACATTTCTCCCAATTGATCTACACTGTCGACCCCATCCATTTTACAAACCATCGAATGAATCTTGGTCATCAACTATATCAACTTCGTCCAACTCTGTTGACGCATGTCCATTGGTCATCGACGTTCCCTCTTGGCGAATTTCCAACACTTCACCAAACTCGTCGATCTGATCATTGACCATTGGTAGATTCTGTTGTCGAACCCCACACTTAGAAAATTTTGACAAAAACCCATGTGAATTTGGGTCGTCGATCTTGTTTATTTTCTAAATGTCGAAACTAATCACGGTCGTCGATTTAATCAACCTTTCAAAATAGCCTACCCTTGTGGATTTTTAAATTTGTCAATATGAATCTTAGTCGTCGATCTCAAGATTAAAAGACATATTTGTCGTCCATTCACCAAACTTCCTATAACTCTACAGGTGGCCATTAAAACTCGAATTTAGACCATTCCAAGTTGAATTTCAATTTGCAGCTTTGTAGCTAGGCTCTATTGAACCTCCTGAACAATCTGGAGTCACTAAACTCAGATCTTACTCACAAAATTGGGGATTTCACTTGAACTTCTCCATTTTTCCCCAATTTTACTCAAATTGAAGTCTACAATAGCGAACTACTCAATTCACACCATTTCTTGGCCCATTCAAGCCCGGTGTTTGAACATGAGGATTTGATACCACTTTGTAACATACCCAATACTCAGCTGAGCAACATTACGTGCATAAACTCATTAAATTATTAAGATTTACTACTAATTAAAATCATGTAGCTTACCAGCCACAGATCACACACAGATCTGACCATTTGATGGATACTACAGCTCTAAATGCATCTGAAAACATTTATTAAACATGAATACAACTATTCAAACCAACAAAAAACACACAATATTGATATAAACCATTTACAAAATGAAATTTACATAGGAACCTAACAAAAACATGTATTTGTTAATGTTTAACCAACTGGTTGTAAACGAAGGATGAACGTCCCAGCCATAGGCATTGCTGCTCATTTTCTCTCAACAACATGCCACCCCCGAGCTGAGGCTATGAGTCCAGAAGGAGATATGGCCCACTGGTTTTCCACTCTTCACACATAGCAGCCCCAAAACCTAGGTTTGACTCCCACAAAAATTTCAATCTTCTAGCTCTCTCTTCCCCACAACTTGCACTGCTCAAGGAATGTACCCCCTTCACTGCTCACAGTCCCTCAGGTTGTATCATTCCTTTATCAGGGTTCCTAGTGTACTTGGTTGGCCAGGAATTCCTCAGTTGGGATCTAGGAACATTCAATCGCTTCAAGAGTGCTCACAACAGCCTTCACAAGGCTCTTGAGACATTTCCTCAACATGAAATCCCACCACATGCTTACAACCCAATTTACAGACACATGGGCCTCTTTTCTAGCATATCCACAGCCCAAGAATGGTTGTCTTCAAACTCAACATGAGTGGTTCTCTTCCTAGCACCCACCTCCTCTCTTGTTGTCCAAAACTGCAAATACAAATTATCTTCATGTAAAAACATGACTCCCTAAGAACTGCCCCCTTGGTCATATGAATTATCTCTCCTTGTTTTCTTGCTTGAGTTGACTTACACTCTTCCCCAAGTTGATTGTACTTCAGCCTATACTCTCCAATCACTATAGGATGTGACCACTCACACCCACCCTCTTACATGAGTTAAATGATTGGTTTCTCATACACTCAAACACCAAATAGAAGGTTATACACAAATATATTAATTCCAGGAATGTGGGTTGGATTAATACCGATGATTAATTCCCCCTTGGACCCCTCGCTCTTGTGGAATCATATCCCCCCAACGTTCTTCATCTTTTTCATATTGTAACCAGTGATTATTACTTTTATTAATTATTTCAATGTTCATAATATGCAATTCGACCCCCAACCAAATTAAATCAATACGAGCTCTTCGCCCAAACACATCGACTCGCCAACCTAATTCACATTTATACAATTGCATTATAATTCATGGGAATTATAACTAGGGTATTGCAGAGGTGTTTGTACAAGTTTTCTATACTTATACATGAATTGCAGTGGGAGGAGTCATGTATATATATGGGTCATAGAGAGCACAGTAGCGTATGTATGCGGGTTGCAGGAAAGTGAATCGTGTATACACATGTTGCAGTGGGCACAATCGCATATGTATGCGGGTTGAAGTAAGGTTAATCATGTATAGAGTTTTATGGGTAGGAGCAGGTCCATACATGCTGATAGGTGACGTCAATAGGCCGTACAGGTGGTTTGAAACAAATTTGTGGGCAGAGGAAATTTCCAGGGATATTGTACAAGGTTTTCCTCATTTTTTTGGTGGATTTATATTGGTTGGGAAGGTTGGTTTATCCCTCGTAATTTCTTAAATTAACAAGGTTATAGAATAAAAAATTGTGTCTCATATATGTGTTGATGATTCATCTTTTATGTTATTGTTTATGCTGCATATATTTTTCAGTCAATAATTTTCAGTGTAAAATTGTTCAATGATAACAGTTATGGTTTTACTTTTAGCTCACTAGGAAGCAATTTTTCAGATCTAAAAATTAGTCACATAGAGTTGCATGTGAAAATTGACATGGTATCAGAGCTTGGGATCTGAAGAGAAGGAGATAATCTTGAGTCACATTTTTTGCTACAACACTCGAGGCGTGTTGTTCATGTTTGTGTTCTTATTCTTGTTCTAAGAAGGTCAAAATGGTGAATACCCACACCAATATAAGACTAAGAAGGGAAGATAAGCTTGGGCTCTTGAGATCATTCAAGATGCAGAGAAGTATGGTGCTCCAAATAGAACTTTTAAAGAAAACAAGAAGTCAAAACCATATTCCAGTTACAGAACCTTCCACCTTTGAGGAAGCAGTCAAGCAAAAAGAATGAAAGGAGGCTATCATGGAAAAATATCAATCCATCATGAAAAATTATGTATGGGAAATTGTGCCTATATGAGTTTACAAGTTAAAGCATGTAGTGAATGAAAGTATCAATAAATACAAGCCAATATTTGTGGCTAGGGGGTTATCCTATTAGGAGGCATGAGACTATGATGAGACAGTTGCTCTAGTCACCAGATACACCTCTACTAGAGTCATCATATCTCTAGCAACATCCATTGGTTCGAGTTTACATTAGATGGATGTAAAGACTGTATTTCTCAATGGAGTAATTGAGGAAGAGGTATATATAGAACAACCTCAAGGTTTTGAGGTACACCAGAGAGAAACCCATGTATTCAGATTAAAGAATACATTGTATGGACTCAAGCAAGATCCAAGAGCTTGGTGCAGAGCCTCTCACTATTCATTGTTAAGAAAGAGCTAGCCTCAGAATTTGATATGAAGGATCTTGGTCTCATGCATTATTATTTGGGACTAGAAGTACACCATAAGCATGGTGAAATCTTCATGTGGCAACGAAATTATGTTGTAAAGATTCTTCAGAAGTTTGGGATGATAGATTTCAAATCCATGCCAACTCCCATGGTAACATATTTGAGGAAGTTGAGAGATTATGATTATGATCCAGTAGACCCGTCCATGTATCATCAGTTGATTGGCACCTTGATGTATATGGTGAATACTAGGCCGAACATTTGCTTTGTTGTGAACATGTTGAGCTAGTTCCAGGGGGAACCCAGACATGAGCATTCGATAGCTACAAATCATATCTTGAGATATCTTCGTGGGATGATAACTTATGGTTTGAGATATGCCTCAAACAGTGATGTACAACTGCATGGATTTACTTATTCATATTGGGTAGGGAGTCCAGATGATAGAAAGAGTACTTCTAGTATGTGTTTCAGTATGGGATCTGCTATGATATCACGGGCTAGCAGGAAACAAAATTCTTTTGCACTCAACACAACAAAAGCAGAGTATATTGCAGCTTGTGATGCTTGTACGAAAGCAATGTGGCTTCGTAAGCTACTTTATGTACTATTTAATCAGGTGTTGGATTCGACCATGATATATTCTGATAACCAGAGTTGTTTGAAGCTCTCAGAGAACCCAGTGTTCCATGACAGGTTGAAACACATCGAGATCAAGTATTATAGTCCAGAAGGAAGAAGTGGTTCTCTAGTATATCTCCACTGATGAGCAAATTGCAAATATTTTGATGAATCCTTTGTCCAAGATAAAGTTTTCATACTTGAGGGATAAGTTGGTGCTCGTGGAGATTGCTCCCTTAGTTGCAAGGGAGGAGATGACTTCCTCTGTTGGGAGGTAGCACTAATGTGTGGCCTCATGGATTGCCAGTGATCTCTGTATCGGTATCATGCTAGTACAACTTAGATACGATCATACAACTTATAGATGATGCTTGCATCATGCTATATATGATCAGGCTAGTACAAATCAGATATGATACAGATGGTTGGACTTGTTGATATAGTGGCTTGAGGAGCATCGTCCTGGTACAACTTATAGATGATGCTTGCATCATGCTAGTTTTGTTCACACTAGGTATGTTCATCATGTTGGTGAGCCGCATCATGCTAGATATGATCATCTGAGTACAACTTAGAGGTGACATACAACTTAGAGATGATGCATTGGCATCATGCTAGATATGTCTTGCTAGTACGACTTAGAGATGATCATACAACTTAGAGATGATGCAAGAGGGCTTGTATCATGCTATATATGATCATGCAAGTACAACTTATATGTGGCATACAACTTAGAGATGATGCATTGGCATCATGCTAGTATGGCTTAGAGATGATCATTCAACATAAAGGTGACATGGTGAGGCATTGATCTACATCATGCGAGTACAACTTAGAGGTGGACATACAACTTAGAGATGATGCACTAGCATCATGCTAGTATGGCTTAGAGATGATGTAGATGATACTCTGGATCATGCGAGTACAACTTAGATATGAAGCATGTGCATCATGCTAGTACGGCTTAGAGGTGATGGAGTTGATGACATTGTTGATGCATGATGATATCAGATGATATGATTTGATTACTATGGAGACTGTATGTCTCTAGACAGTAGTTGTATGCTACTGCAGTGGATGTGTTCCACTGGTAGTGATTGTGTGTCATTGGTTAGTAGTCGTGTGCTACTAGGAGTGGTTATGCACCACTAGGCAGTAGTTGTGTACTACTATGGATAGACACAGTTGTGTTTTATTGGATGGCATTGTAGCAGTTGTATGCTACTATCTGATTGCCATGGAGACTACCACTAGTGTTGGAGATGATTACCAACTAGATGGATAGTTAGTGTGTTGGTGGACAGACATTCTCTAGGTGGAGAATGGTCCAGGCAGAACAAAATGTCGGTGGACAGACATTCTCCCTATGGAGAATGGTCCAGGTTGACATATTGCTAACGTATCATGGACTCCTATTTTCCTAAGGCACAAATTGTGGCCTGATTAGGAAAATGGTTCAGGACTGATATTCTCATGAGGAATATTTATTGTCCTGATGAGGCTGAATAGTCCGCCCCCTAAGGCATATGTGATCCAGGTGGATATTGGTGGCCACCCACCTGTTCAAAATTCCAATTGGCCCATCTTGACATTTTTCAGTTTAGAATGTTACTTTGTAATGGGGACATTTCTTTGTAATTGTGGGTTCTGCACTTACAGGGTTCTCCCGAAGCCCTACATAGCATCGAGGTGAATATTGGTGGTTGTCCATCTATTCCAACCAGCTTATTTTGGAATTTTTCATGTTAATAGATCTTTCTGTATTTCTAGGGCTGTTTTGGGGATCTAAACTGTGTTTTATGGGCTTGCCACATGAAAATTATAAACAAAGTCAGATTTTGGTGCCATAATGCGTAGTTCTCAAAAATAGCTTTCCAATGGGCTATCATGCGCCTAAAACAAACATCGTATGCAAAAGTTATGACCCTGGGAAGTTAATGTACTAACTTACCCCGACAAGGCACACGTGACTTTTGGCGCTTCATCTCCTAGGGTTAGGTTTTTCGATGTCTAGGTTTTTTTCATTCATGTTTATCACAAAAAGGCCTTCAGAGCTTCATTGTAATCATCTTCTTGGGAATGACCTTAGTCGTCACATCTCTTCTCAGAGATAAAGATGCCACCATTCTAGCAAGTCTTACACTCTATATTTTTATAGTCTCTATACATTTATTTCATTAATAACAATCCTATATTGTTGTATTTCTCTATTTCTGACAATTTTTATGTGTATTTCATTGTAATATCTTTGCTTTCGTTTCGTTCCGAAAATAATCTGGATCAATATGGGTAGAGATTGATCTCTATGGCACATATGACCTGATTAGAAAAAAAGTTGAGACTAACATTCCTGTAGGAATGGTCTTTGTAGCCCATGGCATGGCTTTCAGCATCTAGGAGGACTGGCATTCTTCTAGGACATAGGTCTGGATTAGAAGAATGGTCCATGTAGCCCATTGTGGGGCTTTCAACATCTATTGTGGAAACTATTCTTCTAAGACGTGTGTCCAAAATAGAAGAATGGTCCTTGTATCACTCTATTAAGTAAGTGACTTATTCAACATCATGCTCGATTACTCATATGGAGTATGGCCTTGAGAGATGATGTAATTAATGCTATTAGATGATATTGATAGTAGTGTTTTTTCTCGTGAGTTGATCTACGTGATCATGCGATAGCCTGTGTGGCTATGATGATGCTACTAGGAGAATAGTCTATTTGTTCTCAAGACCATTACCGTTAAATACCTCCCTAGCTAGGAGGGAGTATTGATGTTACAGTAGTTGTAGGAGGTATTAAGCTCCATGTGTAACCTCTGACTACATTCAAATGTTCTGAAATCTAGAAGAAACCCTAAACAGATGTGTAGAAATCCTAGAAGACATGTCGGCTAAATAAAAGAATTAGTATTTAAGTATTAGCCTCTAAAAGAAGAAGTCAGCTAGGACATGTGACAAATAGCACTATAAATAGAGGGCACTTGAGTTCATTTGTTCATTTACTCACTCATAGCTCACACAAGTCAAGTGGTGCACAAGTTTGGAGAAGGAGTGCAACTACTACAACTCGGTTTTTAGCCTCGGTTTCTAGTTTGTCGACTCTCTGTTTAGTGTGCTATTATTTGAGAGAGAGAGATACACTATCTCTTGGTTATATGTTGGGTCTGGTACTACTTCCAGAATTATTATATCTGTCAAGTTTAAGGTGCTTGGGGGTGGCTATGTGCCTATGGTTGGGTGACAATACTGAGATATTGTCTATGGAAAAACGAGAACATCAAATATTTTAACATGTATAAGAGGTTCTCTTGGGAAAAGGGCTTCTTTTGAGAAAGAAGCATCTCCAGATATGAGATGGGAGAAGGATCTTAGTAAGATCGTATGTTTTGAATGTCATTACTTTGGGCATTATGCTTCACATTGTCCACACTAGAGGGGAAGGGGAAAAAGATAACAAGTATCACCAATAGAGGTTGAGGAGGTTGCAGACAAGTTCCAAATGGAGATTTTGTTGGTCTCCTCCCTTTCAAGTACAGTCTCCATCAGGGGGACTTTGTTGGTGGCTACCGAAGCATCTTTCCATACGGCAGGTGCACGAGAGTTATTTGACACTTCCACAGAGACTAGCTCATACTTGTGTGTGGAGATTGGTATGGGAACCAAGCATGCGGTATGAAGATATGGTACAATATCGTTATGATTGAAGAAAAGTGAGGTGTTGAGGGTGTCAAATGTGTTATGGGTGCCAGAACTCGGGAGGAGTGTTTTCTCAGTCTCATAGATTGAGAGGAAGGGGTGCCATATATTGTTTCGAGATGGGTTGGTGTTGTTTTTTCCTAGACGATCTAGCTTTAGATCAATAATGGTTCTTAGAGTTAGGGAGGGAAACCTATATAGGTTGAGGGGCAAGCCTATGAGAGTTATGGCCAGTAGTAGCAGAGAGACAAATAAGGAGGAGCTTTTAGCTCCACCAGTGGTGAGGCAGGTGGCCCCACCAGTAGCATAGGTTCATAGGGAACAAGTAGTTGCATCAATGGTGAGGCATGTGGCCCAACCAATAGCACACGTCCATGGGGAGCAGGCAACCCCCAGTGATGAGGTAGGTAACCCCTCTAGTAGTGTCAACTCAGAGGAAGCTAGATTTCAGAGGGAGTCAGCCCTCAGAATCTAGGAGGGAGGAGCAGCCTCCCAGGACAATTCCAAGGAGATTATACTTTAGAGGAGGTCAACAGGTTCAAAGGGAGCAGATGGCTCTGGATATTGTACAAACTTAAAGGGAGTCAAGTTTCGAAGAAAGCATGCAAACTCAAAGGGAACCCAATCTCAAAGAGAGTCATTTGGATCAGAGGGAGAGTCGACCATTCAAAGGGATTTCCCCCTCAGGTTCAGGTGGGAGAGAGGCATCTTCCAGGACTGACAAGCAGGTGTCATAGGTTGAGGAGGCCATGCAAGAGGTTCAGAGGTAGGAATCTTATGGGGAATGTGAGACCTCCATGGAGGATCCATTTATTTCAACATGTTTTTCTACAGTGATGGAGGAGGTAGTTAGTCAGGAAGACAGGAGAGTGGGATTTGCTTCAGTCACAGAGGGAGTATATAGTGAGGTAGATTGGACAACAGGAGTTGCTTCAGTGACTGAGGATGCATCTAGTCAAGAGGATGGGAGAGAAGGATTTGCCTTGGCGACAGAGGGATTAGTCAGTCATGAAGATTGGACTGCAATTGTCGTAGAGGATACATAATCACTTCCATTGTGGGAGACAAAGGTACATCTAGATGATGGTGGATGGGATACCTCTCTCTCTAAGAGGGAGTATTGTTTATTATAGCTTTAGAAGGTATTCCTACAAGAGGTCAAGGTGTCAGGCATGTGGGAATTTTCGTTGGCACCATATTAACCTTTTGTTTCAGTGAAATCGGCCCCATAATGACGCTAGGGCCTCATGGGCAAGTTAATGGGCTTTGTGCGATTGTGTGGGGATGCCACACCCACAAAGACGATTAAAATATTCTAATTAATTGTTGAGTTTAGAAGGGGTGCCTAAACTCATGCATTGGACTTGTATATAAAGTAGAGAGGTCATTGTGACATCTAATCATTGTGAAAGGATGGAGTTAGCATAAGTGAGTAAGCACTTGTGCTAGGAGGCTTGGTGATTTCAGCAAAGGGAAATTCTACAAGGGTGGTAAATTTGGCCTAGGAGAGAGGAAGCCACATACAGTGAATTGTAAGGAGGTGTATGTACAATGTTTCTATACTTGTACGCAGATTGCAGTGGGAGGAATCGTGTATGTACGTTGGTTGTAGAGAGTGCAGTAGTGTATGTACGTTGGTTGCAGGAAAGTGAATCGCATATACGCGGGTTGCAGTGGGCACAATCGTGTATGTACGTGGGTTGAAGTAAGGTGAATCATGTACAATTTTTTCTAGGCAGGAGCAGGTCCGTGCAGGCTGACAAGTAACGTCAGCAGACCATACAAGTGGTCTACAACAAATTTGTGGGAAGAGGAAATTTCCCGGGATATTGTTGAGGTTTGGTTTTTTGATATTGTGTATTGTTGGAGAAAAAGGTTGTTCTTAGATTTTTGGTGGATTTGTATTGGTTGGGAGGGTTGTTTTGCCCTCAGAATTTATGAAATTAACAAGGTTACAAAACAGAAATGTGTGTCTCAAATATGTGTTGATGATTCATCTACGATCTTGTTGTTTTCGTTGCATATATTTTCAGTGTAAAATTGATCAGTGATAACAACTAGGGTTTTATTGTTAGCTCACTAGGAAACAATTTTCAGATCTGAAAATTAGTCACATAGAGTTGCATGTGAAAATTTACATTAATGTAAATAATAGTAATAAAAAATATTGCATCCATAATTTACACATTAGTTGACACTAAAAATAGAGAAAAATAAAGTCGACCTTTACGTATAATATGTGATGAATTATATTACGTACCTTAGGATTTGTGTGAGACAAGTGTTTGACAAACCATTCAATACCTTCAAGTTCACCAAAAACATTATAGTAGAGAGAATATTTTTTGTTGAGCCTTCATAAAGGGGTTGTCCTGCCTTCTCAAGCAGAGGTACATCATGAATATCATCAAAGTTTTCCTCGTCAATAGGCGAAAAGATTCCATGGATCAATCTATTTATCCCATCATCCAGCTCAAAAATGTTATTGGTGTCATCTTCTTCCATAGGATTGACTTAATCTTCAATATCCATGCGATCTTCCACATCTTGTACACTAGTATTTCTACTACTACTAGGCAGATATTTATCCAACGACAACCACCTAGGAGGATTTATTTTTACAATTACAAACAATCAATAACATTAGTGTATGTAACAAATATTAAAACAAATATATATATATATATATATATATATATATATATATATATATATATATATACAAAGACATAAATAATGACTAACTTACCATGGGACGATATGTATGCCCCCCTTCACAATGCCCATACATCCAACAATGTCTTTCAATTGCTTTCCTTACAAGTCTTCTTCTATTCAAGCTCCTACATTGATTGCAAGGGAAATAACATTTCCCATCACTCTGTGCCTCCAATGTAGCCCTTAACCTAGCAAGGATCCTTTCACTCTCTTCAAGTGTCGGCATTGGGATTTCCTATATTTACAACAAAATCCACTGAAGCAATATAAGTACAATATATGAATATATTCTTATGGTACAAATGTCATCGAATATTGACCCCATATGTACAAGAGAATTAATCCATTTTCATCGTAGATTTATAAAAGGTTTATAACAATAGTCAACAATTAATCAAGAAATCAAAACCATACAGTTTTACCACATACATTCCAAAGCTTCACTATAAGCAAGTAATAAAATCAAACAATAAAAGAGAACTGGACCAAGACGAATTGTATAGTAATTAAATGGAATTGAGTAGACATGTTCATACCTATTTCCTAGGCAACAATTTGTGTCCCCAAACAAAAGACGGTCTAAGGGTTAGGGATCCGATGTGGGTATTTAAAAAAGAGACGAAGTAATATTAACAATTTGTAACCTTCAAAGTACAAATATGAGCTATGTAGATCAAGAATTGGATCTAAGGCAAGTAGCACATAGAAAAAAGACTAATAAATCGTGCAACGAACAATGAAAATAAAAAGATTTTATAACCATCGCACCTACAACAAAATAGTCAAAATCACTCACCATCATCAATCTTCCGACGAACATTGACTATGTCAAATTGACCAAGTCAGTGATTGTTAAATTATTTTCAAACGGGTACTTGGCATTCTCTAGGTTCATTGATAGATAGACGAACTATCGTCGCAAGATCAATGGATATAGAATTTCATTGCATGATCCAGATTTCGGAGCGGAATGAACTAATTAACCGACTGAATACAATAAACACAGAGATATGAAGAATAACACAGATATCCAATGAAAAATATTTCTATTGAATAAATGGAATAGGTTGAAACTGTAAAAATGCAAAACTGAAACACTTGCTCGAATGGTGGTAGCTATCTATGAGAAGAGATGTGGTTGTTATGCGCATCCGTCTAAGCAAAATGATTACAATGAGGCTCTAGAGGTATTGTTTATATTACTCATGAATTCCAAAACCCTAGACATTCAAAAACCTAACCCTAGGAGGTGAAATACCAAAAGTCATCTAGTATGGGTAAGTTGGTACCTCAACTTCCCGAGGTCCTAACTTTTGCATACGACCTTCGTTTTAGGTGTGTGATAGCCCGTTGGAAAGGGCTTTTAGAGAAATACACATTATGCCATAAAACTCTAACTCCATCTATAGTTTGAATGTGGCGAGCCAAAAAAACACTGTTTAAGGCTCCAAAACGGCCCTGGAAATAATACAACATGTGCTAACATGAAAACATACAAAATAAGCTAGTTGAATTAGGTGAGAGGCCACCAGTATCCACCTGGAATATGTGTAGGGCTTCCGACAAACCCAGAAGTGTAGAACCCACAATTACAAAGAAATACAAAAGAACGTGTTGAACTAAAAACGGACAAAAGGAGCCAGTTGGAATATCCACCTGGATCAATCCTCCCCCCTTAGGAAGAAATAGTCTCCATTGCATTCAGTTCCCTTATCGGGTGAGGAAACTTCTGCTCGATTTGGCCCCGGGTGAGCCACTTGCCTTGGTGTAGGCGTTTCCCTGCCTTGACAACCCGATAAACTTGGATCATATGTTGGCGAGTGCCCTTGACCTATGTGTCCATTATCTGATCAGTGGATGTTTGTTCCATGCAGTCACGGTTGAGTTCTATTGGTGTCAGATGTTATGCGATCTATGAGGTGTCCAATAATGGTGGAAAATGTGGCCAAAGGAGGTCCAAATTGAACATTGGGTGCATGCCAAGAAAGGGTGGAGTGTTGAGCTAAAAATCATTGCTACCCACGGCCTTGGTGACAGTGTAAGGCCCATAAAAAAGTGGGCGGAGCTTTCGATGGGGCCCTGTGAGACGCTCCTTCTGCAAATGTAACCATAATTTTTCACCAACCTGAAACTGGTGTGGTACCATTGGTTGATCATGGTGTTGCTTGTACTTAGCATTGGATTTCTACAAAATCTTCTGGACATGTTGGTGGATGTGTTGAATCCACTTAATGAATATGGTGGCGTTGTCGGTCACAGACTAATCATGGGAAGAGTTTGTCTGTGTGGTGGCAAGAGGTAGTGCAACATCAATGGGACCCAAGGGTTGGAATCCCATCCCCACCTGCAATGGGCTATGGTTGGTGGAGCTATGGAGAGCCATGTTGTAACTGTGTTGAACATAGGGGAGACTCTCATCCCATGTACGTGGATGATAAAAGTTGTACATGTGCAGGATGTGCACAATCATCTGATTGACGACCTATGTTTGGCCATCTGTTTGGGGATGGAAAATTGTGGATTTAGTGAGCTTAGTGTTCAAGAGTGACAAGAGACTCGACCAAAATGTGTTGAGGAACCTGTTTTCTCGGTCATATATGATAGTCTGTGCGATGCAGGAGCATCTCTCCATGCCAGCCATGCGCCAGCCAGCCGGCCCACATCAGCACACGCATTCAATGAGGAGAAGAGGCGCCAACCCTGTCACATTTTAAAATTTGAACGTAAATGTAATTAAATGCATGTAAGGTCGTTGAGCCATGAAGTCGCACCTTTGTGCAGGCATAGCTGTAGGTAGCTTTAATGGTTGTAAGGCTGCAATCTAGCTCCGATTCGGACTAGACAGCCATTTATTGGTAATTCAATGTAGATTGAATAGGTAGGTGAGGATGGAGGAAAGAGCTCGAAGAGCCCCCTCATGTAAAAGACCTTTTCGATCTCATTTAAAAAAAAAAAAAAAAAAGGAGTTGGTAGATAGAGAAGGAGCAGAGACACTGTCAAAGTCTGAGCTCAGGAACACCTTGTAAAGAGAGGCATTTTTATTAATACAAACCAGAGCAGTTTTTCCTGCATATTGTCTATGTTGTGTGAATGCTTTCATGTGTTCTTTGTATGTTGTGAATGTATGTTGTAGATGTGCATTTACAGGGACAAATAGGTTCTGTTATCTGTGGGTTCTTTGATTTCAGGCTTGGGGATCTTTGAGGCTTCATGCCAAGAGGGCATGATAGAACACTACGGGTTCTGAGAGCCAGTGCACAGAGTGCATTTTCAATTCTGCGGAATTTGGACAAAGACGTGCTAGGAGGGCATACCATCTGAAGTCATTGGCTCAAGGAGAAGACCTCAAGGTAGTTGAACACCTTGAAGGCAGGACTATGTAGAGGAAGACACAGTAAGAAAGCATAATCTCTTAGGAGTTCTATAGGGCTCTGCCAGGAGGGCATTGAGCACAGGCACAGAGTGCTGAGGAGGAACTTTGTTGTGAGTCCAAAGATAAACATAACCACTGAGGATTCTAGACACTCTGCCAGGAGGGCATTGAGTAGGTGCTAGAGCATAGGAGGAAAGAACTCTTTGAGTTCTGGAACTGAAGAAGAGTCCAAGGAAGGATCTTCACAGGGTTGTTGAACACCCTGTAGTCTTAGCAAGAAGTTTGTTTGAGCAAAGGAGTGCCAGGAGGGCATTAGATTCTCCATCTGAAGGAGAAGGAAGGAAAAGGGTGAAGTCCCCTTAGAGATCTGAGTAGCGGAGAAGCTCAGAAGAGATAGAACTGAGTTAGCGTGTAGAGATTTTGCAAGGTGTGCAGGAGTCCTGGAAACCTTTTAAGGTTTCAAAGAAGGCCAAGTTTAGGAGGGAGAGTGTTTTTACGCACAGAGGCCACAAGAGGTTGCAGAGGCCGAAAGGGAGAACTCTTTGGAGAGTTTAGAGTCCCGAAAGCTCAGGAGGGACAGTGTCTTCGAGTGTGCAGGCGAGACCAAGGGTCGCAAAGCTCACAGAAAAGAAGCAAAGTTCGAGGCCTTTAGCATTTGGGAATTTTTCCAAGTTCGGGAAGAAAGTGCATGCTCAAGAGGAGAGCACAGCTGCCGACGGATCAGGCCAAAGGGAAGATCTAGACCATTGGAGTTTCCACATCCAGGGAGAAGCGGGAGAGCACACAAAGCAGGAGAGATCATGAGCCATGAGATCTCACACAGGTCACCGACAGCCATTGGATCTGGAAGAAAGCGCATGTGAGTTAAGCCCACATACAAGCAGAGTAGAGAAATATGGGAAAGTCCCGACAGGGCAGGAATATCGGGATTTCTAATTTCGAGAGTTCAGGATTTCGGAGGTCCTGATGACGAGAGATCGAGGCACTTCACAGTGAAAGTCCCAAAACAGCGAGAGAAATCTGAGCCGTCCATCTGGAAGGAGGACACATGTCGTGAGATCTCCATTTTGGGGATTCAGACATCGAAAAGCATAGAAGGGAGTCTTTCAACTTCACCAGTGACAAAGTCCCGAAACGATCTGGACCGTCAATTCGTGGGAGGACACGTGGTGAACATCGAGGAGTCCACTAGGATTTCAAATACCGGGGATTTGAAGGACCAGAGGAGAAGTGTCGTAGGGGTCGCAAAGTTCCGAAACGCGAAACCCCGAAATTCTACGGGAGAAGGACCATTTCGGTACTTCAGGTACCGGGAGCTCGTAGGAACAGAGGTTTGATGCAACGGGGTTCGCGAAGTTCCAAAACGCGAATTCCCGAAAGCAGGAGAAGGATTATTACCAGAAACATTTCGGCATACCGGATATCGGGATTTCGGAAATCCTGAGGATGAGAGATCTGGTCTCTTAGGGAGGAAAATCCCGAAAAGATCAGGGCTGTTGATCTGGGAGTGGATCACAGTCGTTGATCTCAGCCAGGGTTGAAAAGAGTCGTATCGTCACTTCGACATTTCAGATACCGAAAGTGCGAGAGAGCAGGGGCAGAGGAGACCTTACATCGAGAAAGCCCAAAACGCGAAAGTTTGAAAGCGTTTGAAGGAAGCCAGTATTTCAGCATATCGGAGTTTGAAACTTCGGGAGTCCCGAGGACAAGGCGATTGAGCATTTTGCCACGGGAAAACCTGAAAGCGCGAAACGTGAAGAGCCGGGGAAAGAAAAAAACCCCTGGAGGAGAAAAGTTGGGGAGAGATAATTTCGGGATACTGGGAATCGGTATTTTGGGGATCCTGTGGACAAGAGATCCGAGCACTTTGGCTTTGGAGAACCCGAAAATGCGAAAGAAGGAGGAAGTCGGGGCACAGGCATTTTGGCATTTCGCATATCGGTTTTTCGAGGGTCTAGAAGACAGGAGGATGGGCACTTTGCATCAAGAAACTCTGAAAGGGACTGCGGTCATGTGAGGGGTGGTCATATGGATTGAGGGTGTAACCCAGGGAGCTAACCACGACTAAATCCTATTTCGAGAAAATTGGCATTTCGGGTTTCGGAAGGAGGAAAGGTCGAGAACTTTGACAACAGGATTCGTGAAGTCGCGAAACCCGAAATCCTGAAAAGGAAAGTCCCGATAAGGAGAAAAAAAGGTGCGATCATTGTTATTGTGGTCAGGGGAGTTGAGTGGTGCTTTGTGTTGGTTCACACAGAGTGCACTCATAAGGACCTGTGGAAAAACATTGTTGTTGTTGTGTGTGTAGGATTCCTTGTGAAGGAACCTAAGAGTCAATTAGACTCAGAAGGGCAGATTTAGAATGAACCTGTGCGGACCTCGATTCAGAGGATTGGGGGTCTGCGTCACTGTGGTATTCCAAAATGGACCCACACTTGTTCGAAGAAGATCATGGCAATATCTGTCACTGTGATATTCTTCTTACAGGCTGTGAGGATGGCCATCTTCGAAAACCTATCAACGACCACAAATACGTAGTCATTTCCTTGTTTAGTGGATGAAAGGCCAGACATGTAATCCATTGAGATGGATTCCCAAAGATTCTCGGGAGTAGGAAGAGGGTTGTAGAAGCCTTGCTTCTTGATGGTTGGCTTGGAAATGGAATAGGCAGTGCAAGATCTGATATACTTGTCGATGTCATGTCGAAGTTTTGGCCAATAAAAATGTTTCTAAAGAACAACCACAATTTTCTCCACACGAAAATGTCCTGCCATCCGATTGTTGTGGGCTTCCCAAATCAACTTTGCACGCTCACTTGTAGGAACACAGAGATGGACCAAATGGCATAATAGTTCGTCCCGAATGTGCAAATCGGTGGTAGTTGCGCTTGTAACCAAGAGTTGATAGGTGGTGGTGAAGTATGGATCTTGTTGATAAAGTTGGGGCCACTCAAATGCCTCATGTCCACAGGAATGGAGCACAATGGTGAGTGCAGCCACAGGAGGTCGACTGAGGTAGTCAGTGACACGATTTGAGATCCCTATCTTATACTTGATGTTGAGATGGAACTATTGTAGGTAGGTGGACCACTTCTTATGGCAGTCGTTCTGCAATTTACCCTATGTCTGTATGAACTACAGAGGATTGTGATCACTGTGAATGATCGTCTCCTTTCCTATAATGTAATGTTTCCATTGACATCAGGCTTGTACAATGGAATACATTTCCTTTTGATAGGTGGGGTATTTTCGGACAGTATCTAAGAGTGTCTCGTTATAGTATGCCATCAGATGACCGTGTTGAGTGAGAACTGTGCCTACAACATAGTTAGATGCATGAGTCTCAATCTCGAACGATTGTTGCAAATCAGACAAGGAGAGTATTGGAGTTGAGCACAAGCGAAGCTTCATATCATCGAATGTTCATTATTATTCCTTACCCCACATGAACTTTTCCCTGCCACCACCCTTGGTCACCTGGACGAGGGCCCATGCAATATGGGAGAATCCCAACACGAACCGTCGGTAGAAGTTGGTCAGTCCCAAGAAGTTTTGAAGCTCAGTTATTGTGATCGGGGCTGGCCAATCATGGATGACTTGGATCTTAGCTGGATCAACATGTACCCCATGTTCATCAGCAATGTAGCACAATTATTTGACCATGTTCATGCCAAAAGAACATTTTTCCATCTTGGCATATAGCTTGTGCTGCTGCAGAGTGCTCAAAACCTGATGAATATGTCTCATTTTCTCCTCCCAAGTTATGTTGAAGATGAGGATGTCATCCAAATATACCACCACAAAGGAGCTGGGCAAGGGTCATAATATATCATCCATCAACCTCATGAAAGTGGCTACTGCATTTGTTAATCCAAAGGGAATGACTAGCCATTTGAAGAGACCTTCTTTAGATTTGAAGGTTGTCTTCCATACAATAGTTGGTTTGATGGGAACCTGGTGGTAGCCAGACTTTAGGTCAATCTTGCAGAAGAAATTTTCCCCCTTTAGTTGGTCAAGAAGTTCATCAATCCTGGGAATGGGGTACCAGTTCCTGACTGTGATTTTGTTTAAGGCTCTGTAATAAATGTAGAGTCGCCAAGTCCTGTCCTTCTTCTGCACCAGCACAATTGGGCATCCACAAGGGGAGGATTTATGTCTGATGTTCCCGTTTTGAAGAAGCTCTTGGATATGATGCCTAATTTCTTCATTTTCCATCAGAGAGTGACGATAAACTAGTCCATTAGGTAGAGGTGCACCAGGGGTCAGATAAATTGGATGCTTAACTTGGCAGTGCGTCGGTACCCCAGTGGGTCAGAAGAAGATGTCTCTGTATTCTTCCACGATCCCTTCCACTTGCTTCTACTGCAAAGAGAGGCTTTGTGTAGACGCCGAGGATGTGGTAGCGACCTTCTGTGTATTGTGAGCACAGATCACAAAGAAGACGAACTTCTCGATCCGTGAAATGACCTTATTGCATTGCTTAGTAGAGATTAAAGGAATAGCGGTAGGTTGCGCTACCTCTGGTATCTTGTACAATTGTCTACCCAAAGTAATAATAACACTGTGGGGTCTAGACTCATACACAACATGACGCTTCCACAAATATGGTTGTCCTAAAAGAACATCACAAACTTCAAGGGGATCAATATCACACAATACCTCATCTTTGAAAGGCTTGATGTGGTAGGGAAGATGACATTGTTGGCTGACACGAAGATCTCTTCCTTGGTGAAACCAACCGATGGTGTAGGGTTGCGGGTGCGGTGTTGTTGGCAGGGCCAGCTGCTTGATGACCACTGCTGAAATCAGGTTCTTTTGACTGTCGCTATCGACAATAAAATGAAGTGGAGCCCCCTTTACCCACATCTATGAGTGAAAGAGGTGTTCCCCTTCCTCTGGTTCTTCTGGTTCGCTTGGCCGGACTTTGGTGGTAGCGACAGTGGCACTGGGTTCAACATCAATAATCCTCTTTCCTCCTTCAGGATTTGATTCATAGTCATAATAGACCTTTGACTCGAAAGCCTTCAGCTCGGCCACGAGTGACTGCTTGGAGCGACATTCTTCAGTGTTGTGCCAAGGGATTTTATGGTACTCACACCATTTTCCCATGTCCTTCTTCGTCTTCCCATTGCCCTTCTTTTGTAGCAACTTGGACTGGTTGTTCTGAGAGAGGCCATCTCGGCTCGATCCCTTTCTGTGTGGGTTGGAGTCGCCTTTTATCTGCTTCGGCTATGAGGAGTTTGCATATCCAAACTCTCGCCTCTTCTGCTTAAATTGTTGCTCGATCTTAACAGTGTATCTGTAAGTCGTGCCCAATGAGGCAATGTCCAGAAACTCCATTTTTGTTTGGATGTATCTATGCATACAACCATGGTATTTGAGCACCAGATGACGCTCAGAGTCTTTAATATGCAATTTGATACGCATGGTATGGAAAATATTGGTGAAATCAGGTACTATCTAGTCCCTTTCTTGACGCAGGGTAGTCCATCTAGTGCACTGGTGCTCATAGCTTCCAACATGGTAGTATTGTTCTTTAATGGCGTCATGAAAGGAATCCCATGTAGGGGCCACCACAAATATTGCAAATTCCTCTATGACCCTTTTCTCAGAGTAAGTATCCCACCAGTCCTTAACACGGGGGACGACCTTGAGGAGTGAAAAAGTAATATTTTCCCCATCGAAAAAAATTTGGATCGAAAATACCCTTCAAGCAGATTCAACCATTTATCTACAACATATGCATCTATTCATCCTTCAAATAATGGAATATCAAAATTTACATGTACCTTGAAGGGGGTTGCATGGCCACTTGATGAAGATGCTTCTCTTGTGGGCAGTCGTCAAAGGATCTGCGCAAAGTTGTCCATCATTTTGTTCCTGTGTCGTGCGAGGGATTTCTCGAGCAACATTTTAATAGGATCTTCTGCTCCATCATCTTTCTTTTTGTCCCCCATGGGTTGTTGTCAGGCTCTGCGCGACCGATCTTGCAATGGCTCGATTGGTTCGAGTCCCAACTTCTTGTACCTAGATCTTGTCGGGGAAATGCACGAAGAAAAATAAATGAAGAGCAAACCACTTTGATACCACTGATCCAGATTTAGGAACGGAACGAAATGATTAACATATTGAATACAATAAACACAAAGATATGAAGAATAACACAACTATCCAGTGAACAAAATATTCCATTGAATAAATGGAATAGACTAAAACTGTAAAACTGCAGAACTGAAACACTTGCTCGAATGGTGGTAGCTATCTCTGAGAAGAGATGTGGCTGCTACGTGCATCTGTCTGAGCATAATGATTACAATGAGGCCCTAGAGGCCTTTTTTATATTACTCATGAATGCCAAAACCCTAGACATCCAAAAACCTAACCCTAGGAGGTGAAATGCCAAAAGTCATGTGGGCCCCTATGGGTAAGTTGGTACCTCAACTTCCCGAGGTCGTAACTTTTGCATACGACCTCTATTTTAGGCGCAAGATAGCTTGTTGAAAAGGTCTTTCAGAGAACTACACATTATGCCGTCAAACTCTAACTCTGAATACATTTTGACTGTGGGGAGAAAAAAAAAACACTATTTAGGGCTCTAAAATGGCCCTGGAAGTACAACAAGATGTGTTGACATGAAAACATACAAAATAAGCTAGTTGGATTAGGTGAGAGGCCACTAGTATCCACCTGGAAGGTGTCTAGGGCTTCAGACAGCCCCAAAAGTGTAGAACTCACAATTACAAAGAAGTATAGAAGAATGTGTTGAACTAAAAACGGACAAGAGGAGCCAGTTGAAATATCCACTTGGATCATTGCAAGTACAACATTCATCGGGGAGCCCAGAAAAAAAAATGATTAAAATTTTAATATTATGTCGTAATTTACGATATGATTAATTTTATCCTTTTCGTCGGAATATTTTGTCAAATTTTGACCCCATATGTAGTAGTGTATCAGCCTACTAATATTTGAGATGCTAAAAAATACATGAGAAGTTGTGACACTTGCAAAAGAATGGGACAACCTGTTCAATTTGATGAGATGCCACCACAGACTTAGCTCACAGTGGAACCTTTTGAGAAATGGGCTTTAGATTTTGTGGGTCATATCAACCCACCTTCCAAACATCATTTATTATCCTGGTTTGCACCAATTATGTTACCAAATGTGTTGAAGCAAAAGCACTTCCAAGGACCACATAACAAGTAGTAGTGAATTTTATTTATGAGGAGATATTTCTCCACTTTGGTGAACCATGGGAAATTGCTACAGATCGGGGAACTTAACTCACTTCCACATTCATTAAGGTTATTACAAAGCAATATAAGATCTGGCATAGGACATCTACACCTTGTCATCCATAAGATAATGGCCAAATAGAAGTCACCAACAAGGTTCTGAAGTCCATATTGACCAAGATTGTGCAAATTCATCGCAAGGATTGGGCTAATAGACTTCTAGAAGCTTTATGGGATTACCGCACTACATGGAAAAATACCATGGGTTACATTAGGCTACCTTGCATAATACATCTATTGTCTAATAGCAAAGAGCAAAGTGGCATGATAGATTCATTAAGAAGAAAAATTTCTAGGTTGGAGACTGGGCCCTCTTATATGATTCTAAGTTTAAAGATTTCAAAGGTAAATTTTGTATAGGTTGGTTGGGGCCATATGAGGTAGATATTGTATATGATAATGGTGTTGTCAACTTACACACGATAGATGAATACCATATACCTCTTATGGGTAACGGTCATCGATTGAGGATGTACCAAAAGCCATTATCCAAAGATTCCTTTGTAAGAGACCTTAGAAATTGCATAGATTTGGAGATTTTAAGCACAATGAGTATTGCATCTTGACTTTCTACACTATAATTTTCTTAGCATGTAAGAAAAATAAAAGAGAAATGGGACATTTTTGTTTCACTTTATTAGTGATTCTTGGTTTTCTAGCTTTCATCAATTGTTGTAGAAATGAGTGGAGTCCACTTGATCGATTGCTACAAATCTTGTTCATCACTTGTTGTACATCATGGTTGATGCAGATCTTGTATGCTACGAAACATCAATCCTTTTGAATTTCAATTGATGGGGATCCTCTATATTGCCAAACATCAATGTTGTAGAGCCTCGTTTGTTATGGATCCTATCCTTGTGATGGAGTCTCATTTGTTATGGATATTCATTTGCTACAGATCATTGCTTGTTGCGAAGCCCTTTTTGCTATGTATTGTTATTTACTTATTGCAAAATATGTTATAACCAACGCCTTGAGAATGATAAAAATTCAATGAATAATAGTCCACTTTGAGGGGAAACCTCCTTTTACAATATATTCAATGTACAAGATGTGATAAGACGATCCTAAGACTAGGCCTCCTTGGTATATATGTAGGAGACAAAGGGTACAATTATAATGAAAGGGTACAATGAAGGGTTCTAGCCTACATACAAATATAACATTAGAAATGTAATAATTCAATATCTAGGGCTTAATAAGGTGTTTTGTACTTAAAATGGGGCTTTGTCTAGGGCTTAACATGCCCTTCCCATTTAAACAAGTGTTGTCCTCAAAACTTGACTAACTGCGAGTGTTTTTGCATGAAGAACTCATCTTCCCATGTCGTGTCTTCCATTGGTAGGTTCTTCCATTTGACAAGGTACTCAATAATTTCTCGATTTTACAGCCAGTTAATCCTTGTTTCAAGGATTGTTTATGGTTCTAGTGTGATTTTCCCTTCTTCATTAATCTCTGGTAAAATAATTTGGACTGGGATCTTGTCATTGATTACCTTCTTTAAGCAAGAAACATGGAAGACTGGATGTACATGTGAATATGGAGGCAACTTCAATTTGTAAGACACACTTACAATCCTTTGCAACACCTTATAGGGGCCATAATATTTGGTTGCTAATTTATTGTTCTTCTTTTTTTGCTTGAGGGGCATCTGTATATATGGTTGTAGCCTAAAAAATATTTGATCCCCCACTTCAAATTCCCTTTCACTGTGATGTTGATCTACTTGTTTTTTCATCCTATTTTGTGTCATAACCAAGTTGTCCTTCAATAGTTTTAGAACCTCTTGTTGGTACCCTATGTGGTCCTCCATTGCTTGAACCTTTGTAGTCCCTTTCAAGGGCGATGCGATGGATGGAGGATGATATCCATAGAGTGTAAAAAATGGGGACATTTTTATGAAGTATGAAAGGATGTGTTGTACCGCCATTCTGCCAATGGCAACCACTTGACCCATTGTGTTTGTTTATCAGATGCAAAGCAATGAAGATATCCTTCTAGATATTTATTTGCAATCTCATTTTTCCCATCGGACAAAGGATGGTAAGAAGAGCTATGAGCCAATTGAGTACCCAAACAAGAAAATAATTCAGTCCAAAATTTCTAGTGAAAATTGGATCTTTGTCACTTACAATAATCATAGGGACTCCATGTATCTTTTGAACTATTTCCATGAATGTTGTGGCTACTATACTTGCCTTAAAAGGTCGAGAGAGAGAGAGAGAGAGAGAGAGAAAATGAGCATACTTTGTTAGTCTATCTACTACTACCATGATGATAGTCTTTCCTTTAGATTTGGGTAAACCTGTAATAAAATCCATTGAAACTTCTTCCCAACGTTGACTTGGTATAGCTAATGGTTGTAGGATACATTGTGTCCTAATTGTCTCTCCCTTATTCTGTTGATAGACCACACATTCAGACACAAACTTTTGAACATCAATTTTAATACCTTCCCCAAAAAAAATCTTCTTGATCCTATGGTAGGTTTTCAAGAAACCTGAATGTCCTCCTATAGGAGAAGTGTGAAATTCCATAAGGACCTTCTGTTTGAGTTGGGCATTCTTATGTAAATATAGGTGATCATGATACCATTAAAATTCATTCTTCCATGCAACTTTATCTAATGCATTGGGGCCCTCTTGGAGTTTAGAATGATCTTGCATACCTCTTGATCTTGCTTCCATTCTACCCTTGCTTCTTCCACCCATTCAAATTGCAAAATAAAAATAGCACATAGTGAACCCTTTGTTTGTTTTATTTTCTTGAAAGTGCATCTACCACAATAATGTCTTCCTTTCTTGTAGATAATTTCAAATTCATAACCTAGCATCTTTATAACCCATTGTTGTCGCTCTTATGAAGATAATCATTGCTCTAAGAAGTACTTCAAACTATCATGATCCATTTTTACTTTGAAGTGTATTCCTATTAGGTAAGGGCACCATTTCTTAACTGCATGTAGTATGGCCAACATTTATTTTTCATAAATGGGTTTAAGTAAGTGTTTTTCCTTTAAGTTGGATGCTTTCAAAGGAAAGGGGCCTTCCTTCTTGCATTAAAACTACACCAATGCCATGGCCTAAGACATCATACTCCATAATAAATGTTTTTGTGAAGTTAGGTGTGGCTAGGACAAGAGTTGTACTCATAGACTCATTAAGTTTTTCAAAAGCTTTTGTTGCTTCTTAAGTCCAAGAAAATTATTCCTTCTTTAATAATTTTGTTAGAGGTGTCGTTATTTAACCATCGTTCTTAACAAACTTGCAGTAATAACCTGTCAATCCTAAGAATCCTCTAAGTTTCTTCAAGGTTTTGGGAATTGGCCATTCGTTCATAGGTTTACTTTTGTTAGGGTCCACTTTTACACCTTCATGAGATACAATATGACCCAAATATTCCTCTTCTTGAATCCCAAAGGCACACTAGGAAGGATTTGCCTAAAGGTGTTGCTCTTCCAAAAGTTGTAATACTCTGTCAACGTGTTGTACATTCTCTTCCCAACTTTTTTTGTAGATTAGCATGTCATAAAAAAAATACTAACACAATTTTTCTAAGGAAGAGTTTGAAAATATAGTTTATCAAGCTTTGAAATTGTTACGGTACATTAGTAAGTCCAAATGGCATAACCAAAAAATCACAATGACCTTCATGTGTTCTAAATGTTGTTTTGAGAATGTCCTCCCGCCTCATTCTGATTTGATGATATCTCGAATGAAGATCCAACTTATTAAAGAACATTGCTCCGTGCAATTCATCTAATAATTCATCAAGGATAGGAATATGAAACTTATATTTGATGGTCATTTTGTTGAGTTTTCTATAATCTAGACACGTACGCCATGAACCATCCTTCTTCATAACCATCACTACTAATGAAGAGAAAGAACTTTGGTGAGGTTGAATGATGCTCGTCTATAACATTTATTGGATCATGTGCTCAATCTCACTCTTATGTGCATATGGATACATGTAAGGCCTAATGTTATGTGGTACACTTGCTAGTTGCAAATTAATAGCATGGTCATGATCTCGAGTAGGTGGAAGACCATTAAGAATCTCTCCAAATACCTTGGAATGGTTGTTGATAACTATTTGGAGATCCACTGAAGCGGAGGATATAGATGTTTGAACATCTAGTGAGCACAATTGTGCAATTACACCATGGTGTCCCTTTTTGAGTAATTTTTTCATGCTATTAGAGTTTATCACCTTGGAGAATTTCCCTTGGATACCTCTAAGCTCAATTCCATTGCCTTCTAAGGAAAATCTCATGAAAAGGTCTTGAAAATTAGGGCCAATATTCCTAATGATTGTCACCATTGGACCTCTAATACAACATCAACACCACCCATTTGGATGGAAATCATGGGACTATCCAATAAATACTCCCTCATATTGAGCTCAATACTATGGCACTTCCCAGAACAATTTATGATACCTCCATCTTCAATCATTACTTGAAACTTTGGTGCTGGAAATACAAAGCAATTGAGATCTTTTGCTAATTTGCAATTGATGAGGTAGTGGGTACTACCATAATCAATCAACATTGTTACATTTTTCCTTTTGATGTATCCTTGTATCTTGATGGTTCGTGGAGCATTGATGGTGTCCAATGCATGACAAGATATCGTTGGAGTAGTATCTTCTAGATCTAGATCTTATGAAGGTTCCAATTCTTGATCTTCTTCCTCTTCATAGTCTATGTAGAATAATTTCTTCTCACTGCATTATCCCCCTTATTGTACTTATTGTCACAATTGAAACATAGTCCCTTTGCTATTATTTCATCCATTTGTTGAGGCGTCAACCTTGTCAGTTGAGTGAGCTTAGGAGAGGGAACATGGTGCTCTCTATAACTATTAGTGGCTACCCTTCTAGTAGCCATATTTTTGTTTTCCACTTTCCTGGCCATACTGAAATCTTGCTCTAGGGATTTAGGTTCGAAGAAACACACCTCATGTTGAATTTTCTCTTATAAAGTGCCCATAAAGAGATCTAACAAATTATCCTTAGGAATGTTCTTTACCCTAAGACTAAGCTTTTAGAATTCTTGAATTGCTCTGTAATTGGACCTTTTTGCCAAAGATTTATTAATGGACTAAAGAATGTATTTCTATTGATATCCCCATAATGTGGTAACAATTCATCTATAAAAATTGACCAAGAGATAATATAATTCTTTTTTCTTTCCCAAAGCCATTGATACCAAACAAATTGATCATTATTGAAATACAAGGATGCAATAGGTACCTTTTGTAAGCTTGGCACTTGATGTAGATCAAAGAATTGTTGCATCTAGAATATCCATGCTATAGGATGTTTAGCATCAAACTTCCTCATATTGATCTTCGGAATGAAGTAGTTCATTGGTATTGCATTGAAACCTCATTGATGTGGATATTAGAGTGGTGAATGATTCTGAGATGTAGTATTTGTGCTCTCGAATTGTGATAAAATACTCCCTACATGTGATTGCGTCTCAACACCATTGTTCTCCTTATTTCCATGATTTACTTGTATCTCCATATCCCTTTTAGGGATTCTCTATAAGAGAATGGTTTCTATGGACTTCATGGATTTTTGCATTTCGTTCATGGATTTTTGCATTTCGTTCATGGATTTTTGTACTTCTTCCTTATTTGCGTCCATGTTATTTTCCATTTGTTCCATCTTATTTTACTTCTATTGAATTTTTATTTGTGTGTTTACCAACTCATCACTTGTTGTTGACCTAACACTCAAATCATTAAGTTGGTCTTCCAATTTGGATAACTTGTTATGTATCTCCTCATTTTCTTCATGAGTTATAGATGAGATTTCTGGAGGTTTAATTGGATTTTGAATCTTTTTTGGAGCCATGTGGGATAACACTAATAATACTCCTCTATTTTTTCTTTATCACAAATTTTGAATCACCAAAAAAAGATCTTCCAATAAAAAGTTATGCCAATTGTAAGTTATGTACCTTTCAAACCCTAATTTTGGAGTATGTTTGGATGGCTGATCTTTGTCCCAATATATCTCTAAACTTTGAACCCTTTTGGCTTGTAATAATCTGATATGACTTCTTAAACTCCTAAAAAATTCACATTATGAATCTTCATTGATAAAAGGTTATAGCACAAATACCAAAATGACATGTTTAAGACTAATTCCAGGATTAGTAAAAATTCTCAACTTCCACAAGATATAGCTCGCCAATTATAATGAATCAAATTCCAAAAATATTTCCACGAGTGATTCACTATGTCTACTCGAGATTTTGAAAATTTTAGAGTCTGAAACTTCACTGATTTTTTTTTATAGCAAAAATAAAAAGATGGCTCTTCTGAGACTAATTTCAGAACTAGTCACAAACCCTAACTTCCACAGGAGATATCTCTGAAAATATAATGAATCAAATCCTAAATTTTTTACCACCTATTATTTGTTATCTTTCCTCAATATCCTAAGAATTTATTGTTTGAAACTTCCTAGAATAAAAGTTATATCAAAAATCCCAAGATGATTCATTTAAAATTGATTTCAAGGTGAGTCGAAAATCCTATCTTCCATAGGCTATATCTCCAAAAGTATAACGAACAAGAACTTGAAAATTTTACCTGAAGTACTTGGATATGTCTCCCGAGTAACCTCCAAATTTCACTATATGAAGTGTCCCCGAAAAAAAATATATATACTGAAAATTCCAAGATGAGTCATTTGAAGAAGCAAAACCCTAGGATTGATCCTCTGATACCAAATGTTATGAACCAACGCCTTGAGAATGATAAAAAGTAAATGAACAATAGTCCACTTCGAGAGGGAAGCCCCCTTTTACAATATATTCAATGTACAAGATGAGATGAGATGATCCTAATACTAGGTCTCCTTAGTCTCTCTCTCTCTCTCTCTCTCTCTCTCTCTCTCTCTCTCTCTCTCTCTATATATATATATATATATATATGAGACAAAGGGTACAATGAAGGGTTCTATCCTACATACAAATATAACACTAGAAATGTAATAATTCAATATATTTGGCTTAATAAGGGGTTTTATACTTAACATGTGGATTTGTCTAGGGATTAAAAAAATCATTCGTTAGTCACATCGACTATTTTCTACCACTCTTGCCACATCGTTGCTACCGATTGATTTCTCTGATCATCATTGTGAATCTTAGTAAAGTACAAAGGTACGTGCCATTTCATTTGTACTTTTGATTTCATTAATTCACCATTACCCTCGTTTGCTTTGTTATCCGGGCAAGAATGGTATGTCTTCTTTTTTTTTCGAGGTAATATCTCACGGGAAAGCCTCGAGTACTTCCCCACTTCGTGGATGGTAAACAAGCTAAACCACTGTCCCTAATGTCTGTGGCAGGCCTAACCCAAGGGGGAACAAGAGAATCGAACCCATGACCACCTCCACTAGGGATAGCTTCACGTCTGGCTCAAAACCACTTGAGCTAACCCTTGGGGCTTAGAGTGGCATGTCTTTCAATTATAGGGAGACACACATTCAAGTCATTATAAATATTCTGATGCCATCACTCATTGTCATCGTTCTTACCATTACCTTTCCCACCTTTATTGATATTTTCTTGCCACCATCTTACATGTCGTACCTGCCTTGGTCACGTCCATCTAGTTTTTACTTGAGTTGACCATTAGCGACATATTTTCAACCCTCGACTTATCATTTTTTGTTTATATTCTTCTTTTGGTATTCTAGTTGCCATTATTCAGGTTAATTGAACAATATATGCATGGTTGTTGTTACTATTTTGGGACATTGTTTGTTTTCCACTACTTTGGGATAGTGCTTGATGTTACTTTCATCTGCTTGTTGCTAAACATTGCTACTCTACCATGGGAGGCTTTGTTGCACAATACAAACCTGTAAGTTTGGCCCAGTTGCATAGTAATCCAAAGCTAAATCGATTTTTTCTCCTTGCAAGTTGGATAACATATTTTGAGAGGTTGCAAGGGTTTGTTTCATCCATTGCATTAGAAATTTCTCAAAAATTTCACTTGTCCACTGCTATTGTGCGTGGGAATCCTCTTAGAATCAATGAAGAACCCATTGCTAAGGTGAATGGCCTACCACAAACATGTGAGAGATGGTTTCAAAGAAAGGTTGTATTGAATCAAGCTCGGCTTGAATTTTTAATTGACAATGAGATTATCATAGATGGGAAGAAGGGTGTACGACACCTTTCCTTGTGTCATCCATGGCCAACCGTGGCATATTTTATTCAAAAGTATATGACCTATGAAGGGAGGCATGACCTCTTATTTGGGTACCTCTTCAAGTTTCTTTCACACCTACACCATCAGAGGTTGATAAACATTCCCTACTTTTTGTTGAGAATCCTACATCTATCATATCATAATGTTAGAGGCACCAAAACATTTGTTACTAGTGTCACCCATCATGGGTTAATAAAACTACTAATTTTGGATGCTTTATCCAAAACAAATCAAATGTGGGAATCTTTCTTACAAAAAGCTCCTCAAATTCAGAGAGAATAAAGTGTTAAAGCAAAAGAACAACAAGAATATGAAGTAGAGCAACAATGAGAATAAGAAGCAGAGAAAGAGGAAGAAAAAGCTTAATAGTGGGAGGAGGAGACATCCAAGCAACATCAAATTGTTGTTTATAAACCTGAACATGAATTACATCCCTTAACTTCTATTCAGGTTGATAGTGGTGTTGAAATGATTGGTGAATACACTCCAAGAAAGAAAATTAAGCCATGCCTCATTACTGAGGAAGTTCATACTACCATGAGAACACAATCATCGACAAAGAAAAGAGTAAGACCCACAACAACTAGGATTTTAGTATCTTTGTCATATATACCGAAGAAAAAGAGGACCATAACTACTGTTGCAACATAAACAACAAGTGCTCCAAACAAAATTGGAGTTTTTACACAAGAACTAGCACCAAAAATCCCTATGGATGTCACACAAGAACCAACTACATAGATTTCTATTGACTACACATATGATACAATTGATAAGAAAAAAGACACAGGTACTACTACACAAGAACCATCACCTACATGCCCTAAGGTCACTAAACAAGAACTAGCCTTAGAAGGCCCTACTATTGTCACACAAGAACCAATAGTAGAGGAAATCACTAAAGAATCACCCTATGAGACAGAGGCTACTACTCCATAAGAACCTGTTGCAGAACAAGTTGTTGCAAAAACAATCTCTCCTCGAGAATTTCAAGAAAAAGTCACAGAAGTAGGTGGAGATTTGGTTGATAGTCCTCTACATAACTTTCCAGAAGAAGAAATTGTGGCTATAGAAGCTCATGGATATTTTGTTGTAGAACCAACCGAGCAAACAGGGAAAAGGGTGCCTAGCTTCTTACCAGGTAAGCTACACATAATACCGTCCTATTGCACTCTTCAGAAGCACAAATATAAATTAAGGAGGGAAAATAGATGGTTAAAATAGAAAATAAATATTCTCATAAAGAAGTTAGATGGGCATAAGTCACATGCTAGGTTGGACACCCTTTTCTAGGCTCTCGACATGTTTACTAGTTAACCTTCCACTCAAGGTGACCATGGTAAAGAGATAGTTGTTACATAAGTAATGGATACACCAATTGATGCAAAAGCAATAGATATAACCATTGCTACAGAAACAACCTTGAAAACTACAATTGATGAGTGGATTGCCATTTATCCCATTGAAACCTATTTTGAACCCATTGGGTCCACTGTTGAACTCATTGTATCCATTATAGAACTTATTGGATCCCCTACATAACTTTTTGGATCATGTATTGAACCTATTGTTGGAACCAATCCTGAATTGGTAGATGATGCTACCACTGACATGGTAGATCAACCTATTACTAATTCTCTTGATACAAGAAGGATTGTTGAATCGATTACATAGGCAACCATTGTCGATGATCATCCATTATATGCTACATAAGGTGTTACTCCCAGTAGCCTTTCTACAGGAGTAGAAACAAAAGAACAGTGGTATATTCCATCCTCTGTCCAGAATATGGAGACTCAAACTAAGGCAAATCCCATTAGACCTACTGTACAAATAATAGAAATACAAATAGATTACATGGACAACAATGGCTCCCTTCAAGTGTTAAGATTGAAAGCAGAGATTTCCAAATGGAAATCCACAACTATGGCTTATGATATGAGTGTAGTTTCTCTAATAGAACATAGACAAGTCATACACAATATAAGGGAGTGATGGGCTGAGTTTATTTCTATTGATAGAATAAAGTGGGACAATTATAAATGGGGAAGAAAGAAAGTTCTAGAGCTCGAAGTAACATTGAAGACACTAAAGGTAGAGACACAACATTTAGGTACCCTTTCTGCATATCTTCTCATTTGTAGATGGCCTTCATTTGCCTATTCCATCTTTTTGCAAGAATAACTTTTATTATTTCATCTCAGAGCTATAGTTGAGGACAAACCTTGTGATCTTGAGTTTGTAAAAACATTCTCATAAGCATTTTCCAACATTAGTGAAGAGGATACAAACTTATTATGTGAACTATATCAACACGAGATCCTCATCATTCAAGACCATAAATCGAATCCAAATCCTTTTGTTGGTGATGTGCAGTTGAGATCCTTCACCTCTTCCATGAATATTCAATTACAGTGGAATCATGCTTAGTCTACTATCGAGCATAATCAATAGAATTGCAACGTTTGGATACGCAGAGAGTATCCCCATCCTCCTATTGTAATTGCAACACATCAAGAATTGATCAAATCACCATAATGAGTGTTAATAATCACAAAAACCCAACAAGAAGCAATATTTTCTTGCACCAGACACATTGGCCGAATAAAGATGGATGATATGTTAGCGAGTAAATGGATATTGGATAATTTTGATGAAGACACAAAAATGAAAGACCCTTTTAGCTATCCAAATTTTAGTAAGGCATTCGAAATGGTTGATAAATATATCCATTGCTTAAATAAATGTGGTCCAAAATGGTTAGGGCTTAAATTACATTTTCCCTTTATCTGGTTACTTGCAAAAATATATCATTTTTTCTATGAATTAGAGCCTCAGGAAGAAGCTAGACTTTGGTGGATCATTGAGCGTAAAGTTGGATACAATTCAGTGAATGAGAAAGAATACTACCTACAATGTCAACAACCTCTATCAAAGATATTCATATTCTAACTCAGACTCATACTAAGATTGATTACAGGGTCACATGAGGACATGCAACAATTTCAACTAGGGGGGATGAAGGCACTATGTTTTGGCATGATTATATCACCTTTTCCCCTTTTATTTCCATACCTCACTACTCCTTTTTTCACTTTCTTGTAACCATAAATATACCCATTTAAACTTAAAACACACTTAGGTATACTTTGCTCCATTTATCTGTCATTTTAATGAATTATGTAGTACATTTGGTAGGAATGGTGTCTTTTGTGCCTAACTTGCATATGAGTTGCTATAGATTGGATGCTTGCTACAAAAGTTGAAGGAATAAGTATGTTGTAGAAGGGACATATTGCTACAGATTTGAGAATAATATTGTTTGCTATAGATCCACACATGTTAATCCTGCAACAAGGGTGTTATGAATCCTATTTGTCAAAATCAGTGTTGCAACTCCCAATCATCAAGACAGTGACTGTGAGTCTTGGTCAACAAAAATTCCACCTGTCACCTACTGTGAGTTTCCCAAGATTGCATGTTGATTATTTGATTCATGCATAAATGTGTTATTCGAGCATTTCATTAACATAATTGTTATGATGAATGCGTAGATGGCTATGGCAACAATTATGAAGCATCTTCAGAAGTATTTACACTCTAATATATTCTAGCAACTGATCCAGTTGCATAATTACTCTAGATAGTCTGTTTTTGTCACTGTTGTAACTGTTTTTAATTAAATACTCCGTTTCATTCAAATACTACAACAAATTATAGCAACCACTTGAAGAATTATCGATTCTTCAAGTGTGTGGCTCTTAAATTTTCATTTCATGAGTTGTTAATCAATTGAGTGAAGAAAGCTACACTTGCGTTTAGATAGAAAGGGGAGGTAGATAAGGAAGGAGAGAATGAGCAGAGACAGAGTATTGTTGTAGCTTGCACTTTCTGAATAAAAATACAATTTCTTGGTTTTGTGTATGTTAAATTGATTACTTAAGTAGACTAGGAACTACACACTTCTTTAGCACATTGCTCCACAGAGTAAGGGCCTGCTTTGGAGGAAACTAGTGATGTTACTCATTTTCTTTTTATAATAATAATAATAATAATAATCTATTTTTAAGGTCACAACCAAACCAGACACCAAATTGGTGTATGAGACCCCCTTGTTTGTGGGACAAGGGACCCCCTCCACCCAACGATTTGACTGGTAAAGTCTACGGAGGTATACATACCCTACTCCCCTCTGGATTTGAGGTATACTCATGTACTATATATTTACTTTTTGCATCTTATTGCTTAAATGTTTGCTTAAGATAATTTGCTTTTATAAGTTCTATTTATGTTTTGAAGTGTGTGTGTTTCAACATGTGTTAATTTTATCATTTATCAGTTAATGGTTCATTGCTACAAGTCTCATGCTACAAAACCCATGGGTATAAATCATCAGTTGTTTCTTGCTTTTTAGTAAAATAGAATTGGATTTCTAGATAGATGTTAATGTCATGATTAAATTGTCCAACCTGTTAATTAATTCCCAAGTCTTGCTTATATTTTGCATGATATCTCTCATGCTTTACCAACCCTAGATTAATAATTAAATGTACTAGAAATCTAGGTGTTATATTGGAAATTAATAGGGCATATATAAGACATGTCAATATGTAGTCCATTATACTAATCCACACCAATGCCTCCTTCAATGGATTTATAGGTATATTATTAGACGTGTTTCAAAGCATTAAGGAATATCAAATTAAAGCATGACAAGTCTCAAGTTAGCTAACAAGATTGTGTCCATTCATTGTAGGTCCACACTTTCTAGCTTGTTATGATTGGAAAAGCAATGAAAAACCTATAGTATACTAACAACTCTCCTTGTGAGATCTTATAACAAAGATAAAATTTTGTCTTAAATAAAAAAGAGAAAATATAATTCTGAATGACTCATGGTTTTCTTTTTGAAGAGTGAAATAATAGAGTCATGCATCAACAAAACTCAACCAAGATCCCCAATGTTGCTTACAATAAAGACACAATAAATTGGGAACACATGCTTGTAATTTAAAATAATAGGCCATATTGTGCATTGGCTTTCACATTTATAGATAGGCATTTCTTCTGGCACTCAATTCCAAATTTACAAGGTCTTTTCTCTTCAATCTCAACATTCTGCCACATAATAAAGTGATAAAGGATGAAAATGATGATAACCCTTAACCAATTGCCCAAGGATTTCCTACAAATTGTGTCAAAAATTGATAGAAACAAAAAGTTTTAATAATTATCTAGTATTTGGAACGATGTATATCTAATCTTATTAACTTTTTACAAGATGCATTGCTAAAGGGAATCAACCCTACCATTGAAAAACCATTCCCAATACCTCTTTGTCTTAGTGACAAACACCAACAAAGCTAGGGAAGGAACTTTGCCATTGGAAAAACCTTCCTCCAACCTCTAGATTTTTATGCAGTGGGTTCCTGATACATGAGACCGTGGATAAACTCTTGATAATTCCATTGAAAGAGCTCCATTACTTGGGTTAGATAGAAAATCCAAGTAGTGGGATTGAATATGGACCCTAATTTCCCAATAGAAAGCACTTACTAGAGAAAAGGAGTTATAATAATTGTCCTAAATCTTGCTTTGAATTCATTTGTAACTGAAACATAAAACCCTCATATGAAGGCTTTACTTTATGTACATGTGCCAAAAAACACCAAACAAGAAAAATACGTGTCTAAAATCCTCTGAAAGAAACAATCCCGACCTTTAAGCATTCATGCAACCTACAAAATGTTGAGATTATGAAACAAAACAAACAAACAAATTGGAAACCCTTACATAGAATGGAATGATATCACCTTATTAAACATGCATGTTGGCATATTGTGTTAAATTGCACCCTTGCATTGCTTGGCTCACTTTTGCAATGACCACTTCTTCTCAATGAATAAAAAAAACAAAATTTTAGTCTCTAGACATATTAACACTATGGATGCAATCATAATTTGTAAATTGGTTGCCTAAATTTGTGCCCATACAATGTATAACATAAAAAATTTATCAAACAATATTAAACAAATAATACTAAATAGGTAGCACCAAATACACAATTCAAAAGAACAGTCCCAACCTCTAAGCATTCACATGACCTACAATTTTTTTGAGATTATGAAATGAAAACAACCAAACAGATTGGAAACCCTTACAATTGAACACATAATTTTTATTGGTATTACCTTATTAAACATGCATACTAACAGATTGTGTACTCCCGCCTCTCTTCCGCAAAGGAAGGAATGACCACTTCTTCCTAGTGAATAAGAAAAACACAAGGTTGGTATCTGGACACATTAACACCATAAATGCAATCAAAATTTGTAAATTTGTTGCTTGAAATTGTGCACATACGGTATACAACATAAAAAATAAATAACAAACAATATTAAACAAACAATACCAAATAGATAACACGATAAACACAGCTAAAAAAAAACCATGCCCTTGTTTTTCAATGTGGGCATCTGGAAGAAGAGGTTAATAGTCAACATGCAATTAGAACACAAATACCTACTTGGGAGTTTTCAATGGGAAGGAAACCCCAAATGGCCTCAGCCTCATCTACTCACATCACACAAGAAAGATACATCGAGGACAAAGAAGCCTCATGAGATGTGATCTTACTGAAGCAAAAGAACACGACGATGGAACAACTAGAGATGTCGAGCCTCGAATAACGAGGTGAAGAAAATAAGTAGAGCACGATGTTAGATTCACAAAAACCAAATGATAGCTAAAACACTGGTCGTTTAAAGAATTCAGATATCTCATTGTCAAAACTTTTCAAGTATGTTGATTCTTTTTTCTTTTTGACTGGTGGAATCGATAACTAGGGCGAACTTGTACTTCTGTGACACAGGGTTGATTCTGACCGCTACCACTATAACCTGTAGGTGCAACACACACCCCCTAGCACGACACACAGGTTAGGCGAGGTTTGAACTAGCGACGTCGCAAGAAGTGCCTTGAACAATGCACTCTATCGCCAACTGATCTACACCCTTGGGGGATTTCAAGTATGCTTATTCAACATATACGTGGCTTATGATAATTGACACTTTGGTCATGGAGATTGTATTAAACCCCAACTACATGCATTCTTGCACAATGACTAATTGTAGCCAACCATGAGGTCAAACAAAAACCAAAGGATTTTGTCTTCACTAGTGTATATAGGAGACATAATGCATGCAATTAAGTTAGTGTATAAAACATTAACTAGCTATGAATTAAACCTTAACACCTTCAATCTAGAAAAAACAAATTTAGCTAAGTTTTAACTCCACACTAAAATAGTAAGAAAACAAAAATCAAATTCCAATGCATAGAAAAGGAATTGTGAATCTCTTAACCTCTAAAGATTTTCCAAACATAGGGGTGTGGAAAGAGGTTTTAAAAAAAAATTGTGCAAATGCCTAAAAGACTCAACATTGTTTTCAAATCCCTATTAAAAAAATTGAACAAAATATAATAAAGCAAGGCTTAAAAAACCAGTTTACACTGACCTGCTCAAAACCCTCATGGCAACAAGGCTTGCAATGTTGGTGTAAAGTAGCTGGAAACAATAATAGAGACACATACCGTAAAGAAAGGACAAAAATTTCCTAAATAGAGGCAAATGGAGTGAACCCTTGACCTAAATAACTCTAAGTTCCAACCACCCCATTAACGCCACCATTGCTATTGACCATCTTCCTCGTACACATTACTAGATTGCTAGTAGGAATAATTGCTTATAGAATGGGTGATAAAAGAAACAATAAATTCTTTGTTACACACATAATTTAAATCACTTATGGAAAATCCATTTCTTGTTGCATCGGGTAACACAAATAATAGAGTGACAGATAATGGTGTTAGTGACCATGTGACCACAGTACAGAATTGCTTAATGCCAAGTTACCCTCTATAAACCGTGTCAAATATTATATGCAACAAATAGATGAAGAACCATACCTTTACACTAAGAAACCTAAAAACTTGAAGAGACCGCCTCCATAGCGGAAGTAGCACTAAAGAAATTTTGATTTATTATCTATATAAAACAATCTCATAACAATTGCACGATGAATGCAAATGACAACTACAAGTATTTATACTTAACTAATTATCACTTTACAAACATACAAATCAACACCATATTTACCCTTTTTTTCCAATAAGTTCTCCCCTCCGGTCTCTTGAAGTACCTGTAATTCTGGACTTCGCATATTATGGGGATCTATATATAATACAGAGCATAAGCCGATACTGTGAACCCTTTGTAGAGTATCACTCCAAGGGTCTATCGTGGTCATAGCACGTCTACACTACGTGAAGCAGGAATAGAAGGAGAAAGAAGAGGAGGATCGGCCATGGGAGGCAGGATGAAACACTGGGGATTATTGAATGTTGTAGCAGTCTTGGCTATTTACAGTTGGAATTTAGGAGTAGTTGAATGCTCAGAGGCATTCAGACGTGATCCCGGGCACCCTCAGTGGCATCACAGCGCGTTCCAGGATATCCAGGAAAACATCAAGCATGAGATGCGCCAAATGCTGCATTCCAGAGCTGAGGTATCTCCCTCCATTTTGTTTTTGTTTATTTAATTACATACATGGTAAACTTCACACTCTCGAATGTTCATGTGATGCGTAAAAAATTCCAATAACTTCTTATTCCCAGATGTTAGCCTAGTACTTAACCCTGTTTGGTTAACCTAGGTTCTTCAAGGAGAGAGCTTCACCTAGAGTGAACTAGTGGAATTGATCAATGGTAGAAAATTGGAAGACATAAGAAATGGATCCAAAGCAGAGTAAATTACTTAATGTTTGAGATTTTTTTTTTAATAACTTAAATAGGGGCTCTTGAGACGGTGAAGCTCAGGCTAAAACTTGACTCCATGCTTTTTAGGCGTCATGTTCTCGGTGTGCCAACAGGTAGAAACCCACACAGTTTGTTGCATCTCTATAGAAGAGCAGGGCCAAGCTCCGCAAAGTTAAAATCTATTTAGCGGTTCAAAAGATTTACCTGCCTCTTAAGAAGCTTCCTGCTTCGAGCTTACAAAGAGGAATCAATACTGACGAGTTATTTGAAAACAGTGACATTATACAAAAACTACAAAGTGGGAAGCTGGGAATGAAATACATTACTGAACTAATTATCCTTCTTCAGCAGCCATTTCGTAGAGGATGAAACGATATGTTAACCCATTATGCTGAGAGACGATGCAATCATTTCAAAAACCATTATTGGGTGGATTACAAGGTTCCCATATTTCTTCACAACGGGTAGGAACGGAGCTACATGTATGTGATATATGCAGGTCGTTGGGTGACAACTTCTTGGTTGCAGGGAGTTTTTGCAGAAGAAAGAGGTTATATTCTGTGGCCTATCTTTGCTGGATGCTGAATTTCCGATTCACATAGCAACATGCTTACAAAGAAAGAAAACACAGAATGCTAAAGGTCCAAGTTTTTGTAACAGAAATGTTTTGCATGTTAAAAGTAAGTATTTAATAGTGCAGGAATAGAAGAAAATATGTATATTACTGGACCGTCTAAATATGGAGTCACATCCAGACCTAATTCTTTACAATCTGCCTATGTTCCTTTTAATGACTAGATCCACTGAGGGAGACGGCGCGAGGATTAGTCCTGTCACAGTTGCACGACTTGTTATGGACACTAAATTGAAAGCTCTGAAAAAATCATAAAAAAAGTCAAATTGAAAAATGGAAAATAATTAGAACCAACTTTAAGCCCTAAAAGTACCCCAAGAAATCCTTATAGAAGGCTTTGTCTTGTTCAATCTCTTGATATATGTTTGAAATTTTTTATTTCTGTTAATTTTTTAAATAATTTATTTATAAAATGCTTTGGGTCATGGATGTTATGTCGTCTGTATATTTTGAAAAAAGCTACTTTGCAAAAATTGTATTAGTTCAAAAATTTGTTGCTTCCACACCTGCACTTCTTGTAATTTTGAATTATGTGTCATGGGACAAAATCGATGATTGCGTATTTGTTATTGATTTTTCTACTTAAGCAGTTAATTAGATTAGTGTTTTTTTACTTATAAACCATTAGCACAATAACTGCATATAAAGGATCACCGAAAGAATAACATCCATAGCATACACATGATTTATTTTGGGAAAACCCTCTAGGGGAAAAACCCAACGAACTTCCTCAATATAGATCCACCAACCAAGAACAATGCCTCTCTCTATGAGAGAACTAACAAAGAAGAAGATCCTCCTCTAACCCTTGACCAGGGAAGAGTAGCGCACCACTTTGTTGAAATATTGTAACTTCGAAGAATATTCTAATTATATTTAAGTTATTATTTTATAGATCAAATCCCATTTTGCGGATTGATCAAGTCGGGTCTTGTATAAGATCAAATCCCCTTTTGTGGATTGGTCAAACTGTATTTGTATAGTGGTATTTGTAAAGTTGCCCCCTAGTAATTATAAAGTGGTTTAACCACTTCTAGGAGAAGTCGACTCAACCAAGTGAAGAGACGCAACCCTAGCGCCATCTCACACTTGTATTTATATGTGAGGTTGGTGTCTCATTTGTACACACTTACTCATCTAGTGCACATATCTTGAAGGCAGTTGCAGGAGGAAGTAGAAGAGAGGCACATACTCAGTCTTGGTCTGTCTTTGGTGTTTTGGTCTTAGTCTTGGCATTGTATTAGCAATCTATTATTGAGGTAGTTTTTGTTGGGTTTTCTCCCCCATGAGGGTTTCCCAGGATAAAATGTTGCGTACCTTGTGATTGTGTTTCTTTCATTGATCCTCTTTATACTGTTGTTTTGGAAATGCATTGAATGCTCATGTATGGAAATAACCTAATAACAACAGTAAAAACTTAACATGGTATCAAAGCTTGATTGAATAGAGCATCTTTCACTGTGTATCTAGACGCCACTGTTGTCGTACAAGAAAATGAGGGCTTTTTATTGAAGAGGAATTTTTGACCAAAAACCACCTTGGGAAGTGTGCCCTGCCCTAGCGCATCTTTTGGCAGCTTGAGCGAACTTTTTCAGTGGCTAGATTCTCTAGAAAGTCAAACCCTAGTTTTGATTGGTACCAGAAAACCAGGAAACCAGAACCAGTACTAGAAGTACCAGTCCAGAATGTTAGAAAAGGGGAAAATTCAAAAACAAAAGTGCTTTTAAAATTTTCTGATTACTAGATCAACATAAAGAATAAAACATACAAACAGATCTGAAGCAAATAAAAATTTCTGAGTTATGAAATAACTATTAGCTTACCTCCTGAATCAATGAGAGATGTACCTGTCACAAGTGAGATGTATGCCTCTGTAAGTATGCTCATATTTAGTTCAGGTTCATGGATCAAACCTCTTAGGGTTTGATCTCTGTCAAAGAGAGTTGTGGGACAATTTTGCCATAGATAGTAAACCCCAATGGAAACAACAAAAATCCATAGTCATAACAGTAAATAACCCCAACAAAAAAAACCTTCCAATAAACAGTGATAGCATAGAAGGAAATCAATCACAAGAGAACCCTCAGATTTGATAGCAAGTAGATCAACCATAAGAGAACCCTTACACAGATCTGGACAGTAAGTGGCATACACTTCACAAGTCTAGATAGCAAAACCCTTCACTTAGCTAACAACAAACCCTCACTCAAAAACTAGACAGGAAGGAAACATCCACAAGTAAACTCTCACTCAGATCTGGACAACAAGGTGAACATCCACAAGCAAACAACCTTCCACAGATCTGGGCAGCAATGAGATCAGGATAGCAAGGTGAACATCCACAAGCAAACAACCTTCCATAGATCTGGGCAGCAATGAGATCATACAAAAGAGAAAACCTTCCACAGATCTGGATAGTAATGAGATCATACACAAGAGAAAACCTTCCACAGATCTGGATAGTAAAGAGATCATACACAAGAGAAAACCTTCCAAAGATCTGGATAGTAATGAGATCATACACGAGAGAAAACCTTCCACAGATCTGGATAGTAATGAGATCATACTCTCCACTAGTCAAAATAGAAAACCCTATAAAACAATAGCAAAAGCTCAAATCAGTAATAACTGTACAGCAAGTGTCAAAACCTCCATAAACAATAAGTAAACCCTCCATAGAGAAAAAGAACAAAACACCAAGAAGAAAGACCCCATAGGGGCTTCAGTTCAACACACGGCAGCTAGGAGGAGAGGCTATGGCTACAGGTTGTCAAAGATAGAGGGGTTGCGACCCTTACACAATCCCGGTTGTCAAGGAGAAGGGGGCCGCAACTCTTACATAGTTCTGGCTGTTAAGGAGAAGGGGGGCCACAACTCTGTTACAGTAGATCTGGCAGTCAAAGAAAGAGGGGCCGCATGCACCCTATACACCAACAAAAACCAAGATCAATAAACATATGAAATTGATACTCAAGAGGGAGGCCACACCAACTAGAGAGAGTGTTCACTGAGGTAGCCACAACAAAGAGTGTGAGGAGAGAAAGAGTGAGTGATGAATGCCAAGGGGGTAGGGTCTTATTTATACTTAGGGAGAGGGGTTAGGGTAATTAAAAATAAAATTAAATATTGACATTTAATTAAGATAAATATTAATTAAATTGTCAATTAATATCAATATAAATTAAAACCCCAATCTCATAAATAAAATCCCCATCACATAAATAAAATCCCCATCACATAAAAGAAATAGGGAAAGAAAACCAACAAGGGGGGTACCTGTTAAGACAAAGTCAAGGGGGGGTTACATGATGGCAAAACATGTCCACATGAATCTCATAGTGACCTATAAACTTTATCATCACTGTATAAGAGGGTACATCAACAATGTGGCTAGATCCATCTTCATAGACACTCCTAGATACATCCCAGGAGAGAGGAAGAGAATCACACATCAACATATCTTGGTATTACACCAAGATCTACTTGGTCAAGAACCAGGTTGCCCCAGAACACATCTGGGGGCCCTAGAACACATCTAGGGTCTTATCCACCAAGGTACAAGACCAATGATCAACCCATGCATTAAGCAAGGGTTCCCTAGAACACGTCCAGGGGCCCTAGACACATCTAGGGACTTATCTCAACCACCAAGGAACATATCCAAGGATCAATCCAAGCACTGAGCAAGGATTCCCTCGAACACATCCAGGCGCCCTAGACACATCTAGGGACTTACTGCTTGGTCCAAGACCAAGAACCCCAGTCATCTACTTGAGCCCCTCACAAGGGTCTTTCTGCTTGGTTCTTGACTAAGAACCCTAGTCATCTACTGGGGGCCCTCACAAGAGTCTTTTTCCATGGCTCTCACTGCTTGGTCTCATACTAAGAAACCCTAGGAGTGTGTTGGGAGCCCTAGTCCACAGCTAGGGTCTTTTCCATCCTCTGGAGAATAGCTCTTGCAGCTGCGTTAATTTCAACACAAATTGCGTAGGTCAAGTTTCAAGTGGTAAAACTTGGAATTTTCTGAAATAATTAGCTCTATCAAACTCGCCTCAGCCCAACGCATTTCCTGGTAAGCCCAATTTCATTTTTTGAGCACTTTCATTTTCTGGTCATTTTCTTAGTTCTAGGTCAAGATGTCTGCAAGCACCAAGCTTGTTGACAAGTTAGAAGGTGTGAAAATTTCTGTGCCTGGAAGTACAGAATCAGACTCATTCTTGAAGAGAATGACCATGCAAAATTCATAAAAAAAAAATGTACCGGAACCCGAAGAAAATGCAGCCAAAGAGAAGTACAAGAAGGATATGATTAAGGATAAAACAATAATTGCAGATTCCATCAAAGACTACTTGATCCCTCAAGTGTCGTCTAAGAATACTCCAAAAGATATGTTTGATGCCCTAACCAGAATGTATGAAGGAAAAAACATCAATCGGAAGATGAACTTGAGAACCCAACTCAAGAATACAAAGATGCAAAAAGGAGAAACAATTCAAGACTATTTCTCTAGGGTTTCTCAATTCAAGGAACAATTAGAGGCAATTGGAGACAACTTAGATGAAGACGAACTCGTGATGACAACTCTTAATGGTCTCACAAGACCTTGAGATGCCTTCATCCAAATTATTTGTGCAAGAAAAGAGAAACTCCGATTTGACAGTTTATGGGAAGAATGTGTTCAAGAAGAAGCAAGAGTGGCCAACTGAGAAGCCATCCTATTTAGAGATGAAGATCAAGCCCTAGCTGCTCATGCTAAGGGTGGAAAGGGAAAGTCTCATTTTCAAAAGGAGAGCCACTTTCATTAAGAATCTCACTCTTCAAAGAGATTCCAAAAATATCATAAGGGTCAAAGAAAGGGGAAAGATTTCTCCTCCTACCAATGTTATCATTGTGATAAGATGGGTGGGACACATTGCTAAGAATTGTCCTGCCAGAAGGGAAGAATACAACATGAAAAATAACAAAAGACATCATGCCCATGCAGCTGAAGATGATGCGTCACCCAAGAAGTTAGATAAAGAAGAGATTGAAGAATATGTTTTGTTTTCTGCTATCTCAGGATCTGTGATACTTGGAGAGGAGCATGCTCCCTCCTTAGGGAGCGTTCGCTCCCTGGACGCTCCCAAGGGAAAAAACGCTCCCCGAAACGCTCCCTTTGCAAAGCCCTTATCCTCCATAATTTTAACTTAAAGCAAATTCTCCCTGAGACCTAGTACAAATAAGACATCATCAAAATCTAAAGAATTACCTGACTCAAGTTGGAAGGGAATAATATTAACTCCTACTACTAGATACTTGGCATCATCAACAAACTAAACCTGTACTCCTGAGTCTTGCTTCTTCAGACTAGAAAACAACTGTTGGGCTAATGTCATATGTTGAGATGCCCCACTGTTTACATACCATGTATTCCTCGGAATTGTGTTGGTAGAAAGATAAGATACCAACGAGAAATCCTTCTCGAACTTAGCAACAAACTCGTTCATTTGAGTTTCTGTAGAGGCTGCTACTGGCTTATGTAGCTGCTTCCCTTTGCCTTTCTTCTCTGGACATTGTGATGCATAATGACCATTCTTATGACAATTGAAGCACTTGATTTTACTCAAGTTCTTCTTTCCTGGCTGTGAGGTTGACTCCTCACTCTTTCCTTTATCCTTGTTTGGTCCTTTATCTTTGCCCTTATTTCACTGACCAAATAGAGCTAGGTTCTCATCACCATCCTTCTTGGTGGCCTTTGACTCCATTCGAGTCTCCTCTTGGATAAAGTCATCCCAAAGCCTCTCAAAGTCAGGAAGGTTTTCCGAATTGCAAATACCTTTGACAAATGGTTCCCATGAAGTTGGGAATCCATTCCGTGCCATGTTCACTAGCTCTGCACCTTCAACCTTCTCTTCAACTGTTGTAAGTTGATCACGAAGTTGTGTGATCTTCATAAGGTAACTAGTGACTGTGTCTGATTTGGTCATTACTATGTATCTGAGTTTGTTTTGCAATATCATCTTCTTGTTTATGTTATAACTCTGGTAGAGACTAACCAGGGCATCTAACATCTCCTTCTCTGTCTTCTTCTCAGATACACGAGGGATCAAATGATCCTTTATGGCATCCAAGATCATTCACTTGGCCTTCACTTCCCACTTGTGAGCTATCAATCGTTGTGGATCTATAGGTGGAGTTACAATGTCCTTGACAATATCCCAGAGATCATTCTCTTCTAGTAAGAGTGTAACCCTCACCTTCCATGATAAGAAATTCGAGGCACCATCCAATCTGTCCTCAAACCTAAGGTTAGATGATGCCATCTCTGAGATCTATTGCACAAACTCCCAAATTTGAAAATAAATCTTTGAAACCCTCTCACTGTTGGTCCTTCTTCCCTGTAATTGATTTATAGTTGCAAATCCTAAAGAATCTCCATAAGAGAAAATTACTCTTTCAAATAAGCTTTTAATTCCTTTGAAAAAATTACAAGGAAGCCTTCACAAGCTTCCATAAAAAACAACACTGCACGGTTATTGAAAATCACCGTGAACTGAGCGGAACAACTTGCTGAGAGAGTACGGCGTGTCTATACGGACTGCACATATGCCTATACAATATGTCCTTATTGTTATCCCCATTTTGTGGATAACTAAGGAGATGATGTCCCGAGGCCCTCATGTTGCAGATATGGAGTGCCGAGAGACTACATGACCAACAATACCCTTTGCACAGATGGAAAACCCAGTTACCACCACCGATGGTCACATGTTTACAGATGGCATCCACCACACCAGTTGGCTTCCGAAAGGCAGTGGGCCTTGCTCCATGAGTTACAAGTCAGTATTATGGTGAGCATCATTTCAATATTTAAGCCATTTGATTATGTTGTATCTTAGATTGCTCTAGATTTCATGATATGTGCTTGGACATTATGCCTTTTGCCCTGCTTCACCTTGGTGGTTGACATTGTGCCCTAGTAAGTGGTTTTCTTTGGGAATGGGTTTGCTTATGGGAAATCCCTTAATGAGCCATTGTATCGTTCCCAACCATACTTACCATTTTCCATCATTATTCCCCTCCGTTTCCTTATCTCTTGGGATTTTAGGGTGTATTGACCCAAGAAGGGGTTGTCCCTCATTCTATGGGAAGAAGGGGCTAAAGGCCTAGAGGGGTTGGTGTTGGGTAAAAGATAAAAGCCATATATGAACCTTCTAGATGCTTCGCCCAGGGATCACCCAAGAAAGCAATAAAACACTTATCTTTGAATAAAAGGGGACACATAATATAATAAAGAAATGCTTGAAAGTGTTGAAATAATGTAACTGCGAAGAACATTCTTATTATTATTGTTATTTTATTATTAGGATTAATCCCCATTGTGGATTAATCATGTCGGTAATTGTATAAGGACCAAATCCCCTTTTGTGGATTGGTCATCGGACAATTATAAAGGGCAGAATAAGAAGTCGGCCCCA
>ML777766.1:923810-935804 GCA_009831015.1 Picea engelmannii | reverse complement strand
TGTTATTTTATTATTAGGATTAATCCCCATTGTGGATTAATCATGTCGGTAATTGTATAAGGACCAAATCCCCTTTTGCGGATTGGTCATCGAACAATTATAAAGGGCAGAATAAGAAGTTGGCCCCAACAGTTATTATTGAAGACCCATAATTAATTAAAGGTGGGTTTACCCACCCAGAGTGAGAGGTCAACCCTGCCAGTGAAACCCTCTCACACGTGCCAGTCTTGTATAAATAAGAGGCTAGCGCCTCACTTCTAACACACAACTCACTTGCTTATTCTTTTATGAGGCAAGCTGCAATTACCAGTTGGAGAGAGGGAGAAGAGTGGCGCATCTCTTGGGGAGGAATATCTGTATTGGTTTGAGTTATCTCTTGAACATTGTATAAGCTATTTATGATAAGGAAGTTTTGCTGGGTTTTCTTCCCCTAGAGGGTTTCCCAGGATAAATGCCGTGTCTCTTGTGAATGTGTATTTCTTAGTGATCTTGTTCTTATGATGCTCTTATCTATTGAAATGCAAAGAACTATAATAATGGCATAAACATTAACAGAAAGGTAGATTGAAGGATAAGAGGTCTCATCATGAGCCGACCTATCACGTCCATGGATATCTAGTGGTATGACATTGCCATTATCTGGTCACCAAACCAGGGCAGTGACTCTCAGTTGCATGGCTGAGAGAAAGGGGGTCTCATCACGAGCCAACCTTCTCATTTCCATTAGGTATTTGTGGGTGACATTGCCACCACCTGGTAACCACGCCATAGCAGTGACCTTCAATCTCTCCTTATGCTATTATGAAAGAAAATATAAAGAAAGAAAGATAAAAGGCAAATGATGGGCTTGGAAAAAGTGCATTGCGGACGAAGGCACCACACATCGTCTACAAAGGCACCCATGAATGAGACATTACGACCCCTAGTATGTCATGAGCCCTATGCCCATTGAGTCTTGACCCCATCCACCTCATACACTTTACATGACTTAGAGAGGGACCTCTTGGAGGCTCTCCTTGACCTAGAGAAAGATCTACCCAATAGGACACCTCGTCAATCCTCCCATACTTAAGCTTGACAAGTCGCATAGTGTCTTTGAGATATTAATTGTTTGATATAGTAATCTTTGATGCACATGCTTAGATGGCTCTTTTATTGATTGGATCCACTTATCATGATGTTATGACTTGAGATGCTTGGAGGGCATGTTCATTTGTCTTTGCAGGACCTAGCTGGTGGATAGTTTTGGGAGAACAAGCCTAGCTTGGGCTTCCATGGGGCCACAAGCCCACATGTTGGATGCCAGGGGCCCGCATACCAGATAAGAGAGAGACGACTTGGACGACCTTGATGATGACTTGGATGACCTAGCCCACCCATTGCTTGCCAAACGATTTGCCTAGGAGGGGCAAAACGTCCCACTTTTGAGCATGATGCCATGATATTGGGGGCTAGGGCTTCGTGGTGAGGTGCCACTCATTTGCACTAGGACGTTTTGAGGAGAAGAGGGTTTTCACCATGATGAGATCACTTAGATGCTTGACACATGGCCTTGGGAGGCCCTTCCATGCTTCTCCAACACCAACAACCTCCTCAAAGTGGCAAAACGTCCCCTAAAGGGGTGACGTCATCCTAGATTAGGGTTTAATTTGTGCAAAAGATGAAATTTTAAGTGAATTGTTTAATATTATTGTGTTAAGGGGGAAAGATTAGGGTTGTTGACCCTTAATCTTGTGTTTTACTCCTTATTTTGTGGACAAGCTATGTTAGCTAATTTTTGTATAAATAGAGATCTTAAGATCTCATTTTAAACATAACTCTCCTCTTGTGAGAGGCTTTGGTTTGAAATTTTCGGCCTCCTTAGCTCTTTTAGCTCTTGTGCACTTGTGTATGGCTATGGTTGTGAATGGTTAATGGAAGAAGTGATGCGCTAGCCTTGGAAGGTTATTTTCTAGCTCTTATGGTGGATTGTCTTAGCATCTCTCTTGATCTTGGTATGGTTTTTACTCTCTTGCTATTATTTTATTCAAGTCAAGTATTGTTTATGCTAGGAGCCAGGTGGGAAATATAAGGGCATACACCCCGACCATAGTCTTCACCATTTTATTTGCTTCATCTCATTGATTAAGGGTTTGCTAATAGAAGTATAAGGGCATACATCCTCTTAGCTTAAACCCTAGCTTAGAGAAACTTGCCTTGGGAGTAAAAGGGCTTACACCCCCAAGGAGGTAGCTTCTCTAAGCTCCTTGTGACTCAATTAACCCAATAGTAAAGGCACTAGTCATTAATTTGTTGCATTGGAGAAATAAAATATTGCATTGGGAAACATGAATTTCGGTCATTTTTACTTCTTGCAAAGTGGATTGTTTTCCTTGTGCCTTGAGCACCTCACAGCCACTAGGGTGTCCTCATCTAAGGGCTACTTATTGCTGCTGTTACAAATTTGCATCCTCAGCCATTAGGGCTGCAGAAACCCTAACATACTTGCTTTAATAACTCTCTTATCAACCATTGGTTTTTGCTCAAAGTTTGCACATTTACTCTCCTTGTCCTAGCATACTTTTTGGCAAAGTTTGAGGGGATTCCAGTGGCTGATTTTCTTGCTGTAATACATTGAATGTTACAGCCATAAGGCTGATATAATTTGCTGCAGACAAGTGTTTACAACAGCCTTATCTTTTATGCTAAGAATATTGGTTTTTCATCTTGAGTTTAGATAGTCAATTGGTAGTCTTTCTCTTGCATTCTCTACTTGATCTTTAGCATTTATTGAGCAACTTATAGTATATTTTTCTTCTGATATATACTGTCATCTATTGCTGCAAATTAGGGACAACAAGCTTAACTTGCTGATCCAACTAACATATGCTGTTGCAAGTTGTGTTTTCTTGTGTCTTGGGCAGGTACAATCATCCGAAAAAGCACCATACCTGTGGGGAAGCCATTTCTTGACTTACAAGGCATCTCTCCCTACCCTTCATTCCATTTAGACTTGACCAATAGGGGATTCATTTCCACTTCCCTCCATCTCCATCTCAATCCCCCTAGGGTTACCGGGATCGCCTCCCTAGAGTGACCTAGTCACCCTTGAAGTGCGGGACCTACATCGAGGTGACATTGGGTGTAGGATTCCCAAGTTGTAGCACTTGTTCCATGGTTGGGTCGAGCTTTGCCCAACCTACAACTTGTGCCATAATACTTATGATTGTATGGATCCGTACGGTCCTGTCCGTACCACTGTAAGGATCCATATGGTCCTATCTGTACCACTATATGGATCCATATGGTCTTGTTCGTACCACTGTACAAAAATGTACATAAATGTTGTACGAGACTATGTGCTGCTCGAAAACGTCTCTTTCCTGGCTGCCTGCTCTATCTCTCTCTGGTGCTCAACCTGCTCAACTGTTCTTGTGTGTGTGAACTCTACTTTTGTGGTCAGTAGTCGAACATTAATGAAATTATCTTATGTATCTTGTCTTATCTTTATACTTTTAACCGAGACGAAAACCCTAATCTTTTTTTGAGATTACTCCTAGTCTAAGTCATGCATGCATGAAATACACTTTTTAGACTCAACTGCTAAAAAATAGGCTTTCACTTTTTAACTAAACTGAATTACAAAATAGAATTTACTTTTCGAAAATAGAATTACTTTTCGAAAATATCTCGAACTACTTCTCGTACATTCACACGAAACCTGTGCGGAAGTTCCTGTCCAAGCTATAATTCTCAAGAACACCAATACTTCAAGACAAATCCTAGCGTTCCAAGTCTTCTCTAGGGTTTACTTCACATAAACCTTAAGTCTTCCATCTTTTGTATCACACAACCACAAAGACTTGAAGACAAGTACATCAATATTATGTGTACATTGTTGAATAGTTAGTTATGATAAAGGCTCTCTCCTCCCTTTATATTAGATAGGCGAGGGAGGCCAACAATAGAAAAGTGGACGAGTCCCACAACAATGTACTCTAAGTCACTTGTGGAAATTTCTCAGAATTCAAAATTCAATGCAAAACAGACAAGTCAACAACTTGTCTAGCTCCACTTGCATCCAAGCACTACAAGTCTTGCTCTAGGGTTTCATCCCACAAACCCTAGGTCTAGCTTGCACCAATATTTCAAGACAAACCCCAATGTTCCAAATCTTCTCTAGGGTTTACTTCACACAAACACTAAGTCTTCCAACTCTTTTGTCACGCAAGCACAAAGACTCCAAGACAAGTACAACAATTTTACAAGTACATTCTTGAATAGTTAGTTATGACAAAGGTTCTCTCCTTCCTTTATATAAGATAGGCGAGGGAGGCCAACAATAGAAAAATGAACTAGGTTCACAATAACCTACTCTAAGTCACTAGACTAGGTCCAAAAGTGGAGCACTCTACCAAGAGAGTACACATCACTAGGTGGTTCAACATCACCTCCCAGGTGGAGTGTTCTCCAAGCTTAAGCCTCCACATGTCAAATGCTCCTCATTACAAGGTTGCACACTCTCTAAGATAGGTTCTTAGGCTCAACGCTCTTCCTCCACATGTGTAATTGGGTCCACAAGAAACCTCTAGTAGAGCATCCTTCAAGCAATACTTCCCTCAAGCCAAGCTTTCTACCTCCACTTGTGTGCCCTTCTTATTAGTTCCTACCACTCCTCCACAAGATAACTTCACATCATATGCCAAGGCCCCATCCTCAACATGTGCACCATGTAGAAGATGCCAGCACCACATAAAATAACTACGCCCATAAGAAGTGTGCCCCCTCTAGCACATATCTCGAGGACAAACATCCACCTATAATAATCTCTCTAAATGTCAGTCAACCAAAACAATCTAAGATACAATAAGGGGTTAGGGTTTCACCATGTACCCCATGTCACTAGAAGTGCACACCTAGCATGGTGTAAACACTTTAGGATCAACCCAAAAGCTAACACTATCTTGATATTGCATTGGAGATTTATGATTGGATGGCTAAGTGGTGCACCTTGGTTTTTCATAGGTTCAACTTAACTTACCATGAATATGAAATGCTTTCAAGTTCCTAAACGTTTTGGTATGGAGGAAAAAAAGTGAAAAAAGAGGAAAACATGTAAGTAGTTTTTACAAATGTTGAATATATAGTAGTTACCTTGCATATTTTGCACATAGTTGCCAGGATTATGTGTATGAATTGCAAGTATGGTCCTAGTCCAAGTACTTGGTTGCTAAGTCACATGATACGTCCAAACCCCCCACCGTGTTGCGTGTCCAGCGTGTCAGACACGATTCGACCTAATTCATGTCTGGCACTTGTTTAGAATGTGTCATGTTCACAGGACACGTGTCCTACTCAAAAAAGGACCCTGGCTCTTGTTTTTTCATGCAAGTTGCAGCTGTGAGGTGTTTCAGTGTGCAACTAAGGGTTATTTATCCTTACTAATGCTATTTAAAGAGGTCCCCACCCCCTCCATTTCACTCACCCTAGTAAGTAAAAGTGACATTCTCCTTTATCTTTCATTTTCATCCTTTTACTTCATTTTTTAACATTACCGTTAATTGTTTTAGGATGTTTGAGAGTGGTTCCAACCTCATTGGACTTCATATAGAGAAAGTAGAATTTTAGTTCCCATTCAAAATTCAACATACTTGACGGTTTTTCAAGATTTCAAGGTTGGTAGAATTGCAATGTTTCCACTAGATTCTATCATGTATGAGGGTATGAAACTGACATTTAATCAAGGGCAACAAGCCCTTTATGTACCTCGATGTTGGTGGCATTGATTGTTGAACTCTTCTGTCACGACCCAATAAAAATGTACCCTTCACTCAAGTATAAACTCTTCTGTTTAATTCTTCTCTTTGTCATCGTGTCAAGTGACTTAGTGGTGTATGTGCACACCAACCTCTGTCTTATATGCAGGCACTGGGTAGGGAGAAGAGTGGTTGAAGGGAAAGACAAAGATCCTAATGATATGGGTTTGGAGTCTGGACGACAATGTTGACTTGGCAATGTCATCATTTATGTTAGTAAGTTAGTAACTTAGTAGTTACTAAGTTAGTACTAGTTGTATGATTGAATTTGTATCATCATGATGTAAATGTTTACAGTTTAATTATTTCATTTTTGCATGTATGATTGAATTTGTATCATCATCATGCAAATGTTTACGGTTTAATTATTTCATTTTTGCATGGATGATTGAATTTGTATCATCATCATGTAAATGTTTACAGTTTAATTATTTCATTATATATATATATATATATATATATATATATATATATTTTATATTTTATAAAATATTTATTATAATATATAAAATATATATATATATATATATATATATTTTATATTTTATAAAATATTTATTATAATATATAAAATATATATATATATATATATATAAAACGTGTCCTCCGAGTCCTATTTTCGGGGGTTGCCGTGCTCGTGTCAGATACTCGTATTTCCATGTCATGTGTCCCCAGGTGACTTAGCTTGGTTGACTTGCATTGATTGAATATTCCCCATTTAATACTCACCATAATTGTGAGTACTTGTTGAGTATGTCTAGTATCCTGATTCAATAATTATTGGACTTGTAAGTAATATTTCTTGCATTAAAAATGTGATTTTTTAATAATTTTTTTGTTTCCTTAATACTGTCAACTTCACTGATTGCAAGTACATTGAGTTATTTGCCTGATTAACTATGTGTGGATTGCAAGTATGGGATCTATGCTTTTGAGTATGTAGGCTCTTTGGTGCAAATTACATTAGGAAGAAAAGCAGTGGCTAATTATGTTTGAGGACATGATATTAAGGAAGGAACTACAACTTCCTAGACTATTGATTGAGAAATATTGAGATCATGGCTCACTGAAGATGATTAAGAGGAATTGGCAAGTCTGATATTTCTCATCTTTTGGTAGGTTTTGGGAGGTAGATGGGTCCAAGGCTGAATAGGAGCTAGATTTGTGGTTTTTATTAAAAACCTATACTTGTAATACTCCCTTACAAGTCTATCCTTAAATCTGTGTGTAACCTTATCATTAGATGAATGGTACTGCATATTATTTTGGGTCAGGGCAAACATTTCTTTTGTTTCCTGCAAGTTCCAAAGCTTCCAAAACTTAGGAAATGATGGCGAATGGGTTCCTCACTTTTAGTGGCCGGAGAAGCCATAAGGATGGACAAATCACTTTTTAGAGATAAAATGATTGATTAATTAATAAAAGTGATTTAATTAAGGAATAATAAAATAAAGTAAAAAGTCACTTGGAGAGAAAAGGTGAACATGGAGGATAAAAGAGAGATAGGGGCCTCTATTCTCTCATTATGTTGCTTATCATTTTGATGTCTGGCTTCTTGTTAGAGAGCCCATGCACTTGGGGGTTTTGACTGAACAAACCCTAGAGATTAGCTCGATGGTGAAAGATCCCACCCAACCTGGTCCAAGCTTGGTCACGGAGGTGAAAGATCCCTTCCTCACCTTTCTACATCAGTTCTATTCAGTTACAGGAGCTCTTGAGGCAGCAGGGCGTATTGTTGGAGCATTTCTGCAGAGCTAGGGCGCACCCATCTTGAGAGAGTGGTTCGATTTGCTCAGCGGAGACTAGATCTTTAGGGGATCTCATTCCAAGGTTGTTAGCCATCACCCTAATGCCCTTTTACAACATTGTGTGAGTGGATTCATCATGCCATTCATCCTGTCACTCAGGAGGGTGTGATTCTCTTCAGGGGGGCGCATGGTGCATAGTGGATCTTGTGAGTTGGAGAGGGAGATCACTCCCAATTGCTTAGAGGTTCATCAGAGGGTTTCTCTAACCCCTGATCTACATTTTGGCACTTGGCTTCAGTGGATTAGAGGCCTTATCCTTGGAGGTCGATTTCTGGATTTGCTACAGCCAGTGACGGGCGCATTGTGCTAGGGAGATCATCACGTTTCAGCTGGGTACGATTTGGATCTTCTATATTTTGGGTGCACAGCTTGAGGAGGCTTTTGGAAGCCTGGATCTTCATCTCTACCTTGTATCTTGGAGGCATTGTCAACCATACACTCCATTCTCTTATTTGTATTCCAGTTCTGCTCCATTTTGTATGAGGTCAGATATATATTATTAATAAATCAGATCTGAGGTATTTGTGGCTATTTCTTGTGCTATTTGTCTTTCATCTTGTTGAGTACATTCAATTGTTACATTGCTATCATTTACTTGCTGCAAACACACAAAGAACCATCATTATAAACCCCAGCATAACCAAAGAGACTAAAATCAGCAAAGTGTTTGACAAAATGCCACAACCAGAAAACACATAAAACACAATAAAAACACAATGTTCCAATCAGATCTGGTTGGGAACATTACAGTAAAAGAGGGAGTTGTAATTCTAATACATGTAATTTCTTCTACCAGTCTGCAAAATCCTGCTCCAAATGCATACTACAAGGCAAATAAAGAGATAAGATGAGATAAGTTTATTAATGTCCGACAAATGACCAAAATAGATCTATGGGATTGCTTATTACATACATGGTGATTCATAGTGGGAGTTCGAAGGCCACTCTGATGAAAGCAAGAAGCAAAGATAATCTATAAGTTCTAAGCTCAACTAACTCAATGGCAAGAAAAATACACAGTTTGGAATGGAGTACAAGGAAAAGAACCTTTAAACTCCAAGTGCTTGCCATTGGATCAAGGAGAGGTGGGGTTGTCCTCCTCTAAAGTCGAATGTGCAACTCTCATACCATTCGAGGCTGAAGGAAAAAAAATCTTTGTATAGATGACAGGCTGGAAGATCTGGATCTAGTTCGAGGGATGTCTTTCTGTCTAGAATAGGTGGCCTACAGTCGGGAGTTGGTGGATGAGGGCTGCCTGTTGGTTTGGCCTACACTGTCTTGAGATCTCAGTTGGTAACCTGCATGGGTATCATTGCCAGGGATTGGAGTGCCTCATGTGGTGTAACAAATTGGGGGGCTGAAATGGTGTCTGCCTCTTGGTGCTCTTGTCCACTGGGAGCACTGAGAAGGAAGATGTAATCCTTCTAAGCGTATCTGGTCGAGTTGGGGGATGGAGGACATGAGATCTAAGCTTGAAGGCCTCTCCCAAATCTAACGCTGGGCATTGTTTTCTGGACACCGGAGGATGTGAGATCTATAAGAGATAACAAAGGAATAACTAAAATGGCACTTCGATAGCGGCTTAGGTGTCAAATTAGTCTGCCAATTGGATTCTGGTGTAGCCAGAAGAAACCCACCCAACTTATTGCCTAAGTTGCACAAAATGTGGAAATGAGTATGTCGTGGAAAGATGAACCCCCCAAAATTTGTAAACATGTTACTTAAAAATACCAAAATATAAACTTTCATTTTTTTTAAATAACACATTACTTTTCAAAGTTGAATTAAATGACCAAGAAAATTAGAATGATTTTAGGCTTAATTCATAATTGTTTTCTTGTCGTTAGGCATTTGTGCACTCGCTGTGGGTCCAATGCACATTTTAAGCTGTTTTGTGGGCCTTAAATGCACGTTGTCTGAGCCAAAACATTTTGGAAATGCTGCTTCACATTTTGTGTGCATTTCCAATTTGCAAAACTTCCCCGAAACATTTCAGGCTGTTTTGGTCTGTTTTGAAACACGTTTCCTTGTTTCTGCCCGTTTTTGGCCCAGAAACGTTGGGGGGATGTTTCCTGCAACTTAGCTTATCACACATTGCGGCCAACTTTTATACCTCAAAGTGGTACCATGACTTGTTGTCAAGGTGTTGCATTCCAAAATGAAACAGTTTGGGCTATTTTCTACACATCTTCAAAAGTTTTTGAAATTAAAATGTAAAACTTTCGTTGTTTATCTATATGTAGTGACAAAACTGTGACTTAGGTTTTCAAACATTTAATTCTATTATAACAATAAAACCATTAGGGTGAGGTCTGTTGGAGGGAGAATTTGTTGATAATTAATCCCAAGTCATACATATAGGTTTCATGGCATGCAGAATACAGCTCATGGTTTGCATGAGAACTAAATTAGGGAGTAATCTATATCATACATAAAACACCATCCCTCTTGTTATAGGGGCTTCTCACTGTACAAGATTTGCCTTCTGCTGTCTGATCTCAGATGTGAATATTTTTTGTCGTCATTGCACTTGTGTTTTATCTCTAAAGGACTCTTTTGAATGAAGGCGTATCTTTCGGTTCTGCACAAATGATCTATATGCATAGTAAGATATTTATGTCTTGGTTGTTCAATTGGGGTCATCTGTGAAAGAGTTGGTGAATGAAAAAGAGGTTATCAGTTCAATCAAGGATCTGTTTATAAACTTTATACTGATAGACATGACCTCCCCAGAGTTGTATGTCTTAGGAAAGTTTTTCTTTACAAGGCATGCATGGAATGGTGGGAAGTTCGTAAGATAGCAGCATAATCTTCGTATTGTCATCTAAAACTGGAGATTCCACGAGCACTTCTGTTAGCCTGTCAAGTATAAAATCTGCACTGAGCATATTTGGAAGCTGTGGGAAGATTTTAGCCCCGCGCTTCACATCTACATGCAGCATCATTGAAGATGCATGAGGTAAAAGTCTTGAAGTTCTGGATACCTTAGGACTTGGGTGTTAGAATTTTAGGGTAAGATGAAAACAGCAGTCACTTTTAAATTTTAAAGCAAAAACACTTTAGATCTAAAGCATGGACAGCATCTATAATTAGATCTTATAGAAAGCAGTGACAGTAGAAGAAGACAAGCATTAATAAATCTTAGATCTTAAAGCAAATTTGACAGTGCTCACTCAATACTATAGTAAACTCAATCTATAAGAGGCAAAACTCAGATCTCAAACAGTGATATAAAAACCCTCTAAATATATAACATCAGAGATCTCTAACAGTGATATACAAACCCTCTAAATATATATCAGCAGAGATCTCTTAACAGTAGATCAACAGCAGTTCTCTAATTTAGCAAACAGTTATACAAGGATTCTTCCAAATGTAACAGCAGATCTATACTTCAGACAGAAGAGAATTCTTATCATAAACAATGATAGATAACTTCTCTAATCAACAGCAGGTCTGTAGATCTAAGTTCTGAAACAAAACAATAATACAAGACTGCTTCTATATGACTGTGCTCAAACAGTAAATAACTCAGATCTGAACATTAAGAGGAAAAGGTAAGAAACACATACCTGGTACCTGCCTTACCTTTGAGGATAGAACAAGACCACAGTAGAGATCAATCCTGAATGTTATGCTCAGTTAAAGGTTCAGTTCATGGATCAATAACTGATCTTATTAAGCCAAAGAAGAGAAGGAATTTTCATGCCACCGGTTAGGGTTACTGGAACCAAGAAACAAGAACCCAAACCCTAAGTTAAAACCCCACGGCTGAGTTAGACTCAGCGCACACAGCAAGAGAAGAAGTTACAGCCAATCACTCAACAAGATTAAGGCCATGGCACTCCTCAATACCCTTGAAACTGTTACAGCAAACCACAGTACTCATACAGAAGACACGGCAGTCATATGTGTGAACAGCAGCCACAAGGAGGTACCCGCGGCAGCAATAAAACAAGGTGTGCAGCTCTCACAGTACCCTCAACAGGCAGCGGCACCTTCAGCAGCACCTACAACTGCAATGGACTCTCCCTCAACTGGCCGCGGCACTATACACCAAAGGATCCAGACTGCAACAGCAAGGTAGGACAGAGGCTGCAAGAAGGCTGCACAGATAGCTACAAAACTGAGGCCGCAGGTATATCTCCACGCTAGGATAATACAACAATGTATCAAGTGTGTAAGTGTAGGAGTAGGGGAGGGTCCTTTAAATAGTGGTTGGGGTAAGGGTTAGGGCTAGATTAGGGTGCGCTAGGGCATAAGATTAAGTTATCAAATATGTCACATGTTTAAATTATAAATTTAAACATGTGACAAGAGTCATAACCCAAAAGGTAAAAACAAAGGCCCACAAACAATAAAACAAAGCCCACAACCAATAAGGTAAAGCC
>ML777766.1:898765-923317 GCA_009831015.1 Picea engelmannii | reverse complement strand
GGCCTTAGACATTTGTCTAAGGTCTTTATCAATTTGGTCCCAGACCACATACCCCAGGAGTGCGCTGGGGGCCCTAGATCTTGTCTAGGGTCTTTAGCCATCCTCCAGGAGAATGGCTCTCGCTGCTGCATGTAAATTTAACAGGACTTGGGGATGTGGAATGTACCTATGGCACCCTTGCATTTGTGAAGGCAACAATTGGTGAGAATTGAAACTGTACTTTGTATGGATTTAACATAGGAGACTCATAGGCAAAATTGCAAATGCCTTCAACACTAGCAGGAATACACCATCTATTAATGCTACACATCTAAGGACAGAGCATGTTACCTCAGATACACCTTCCCAAAATTATCTGAATTAAGAGGCTTTTTATCAAATTCCTCGGTTAGTTAATGTATGCTCTGAGGTAAGAGAAATGCTAAGATGAAGTAGTGTGTAGTAAATCTAAACTTGTAATTTATCTTATTATGTACCTTGTTGATTGTGTAGATCGGGACTCGTTTGATGCAGTCATGCTTTCAGCATGTATAAGGTTTAGGGTTCTCATATGGGTTTAGTATTAGTTACTGTACTAGGCTTAACGCAATCACGGGTCGTCATTAATTGAAGACAAACATCGGTATGGGCATTCGATTCTAAGCCATTCTTGAATTGAATCATTTGAATTTGAAATGAGCACATGGTCATATGGCAAATTGTCACTGGTGCCAACCATAGGTCTTGAGATTTATTCTCACTGCTGTGATGTCGAGGGCTGGCAGTTGATGCCAGGCTAATTGCTTCTGCCTTACTATCTGGAATAACAAAATATCCTATTGTTTGTCTGTTGAGTGTGGCTTGGTGCTATCTACAGTTGACTTTGATGAAATAGAGTCCCCAGATCTCAGGCTTGTCAAGCACATGAAAGGCAAGAAAATTAGCCTCTACGATGAACACAATTACATTTCATATGTCAATTTTGAGACAGTCTTTGTCCTTAAAACTTGACCAAGGGCAATAAGGTTTGGAGTGCATCCCATCTTAAAGAGGTCAGAGCTTCATTGCATATTTTCTCTACAGGAGCACTTCATTGTAGTTTAATTTTGCTGAAGCATTATGATTTTGGAGCTACTGTTGTATTTCTGTAGGAGACCTAGAGCTGTTTAAATGATACATTAGGAGCATTCCTGTTGAGAAATCCAAAATCTATAATTTAAAGCTAAGGCTATGCTTCTGCGTTTTGCATGCAGTATCTCTAATATTTTGCCAATTAAGAGCACTTAATATTACTGATCTTGCATAGCACGAAAGAAACATAATAATGAGGGTGTAACATACAATGGATGATGTTGAGGTCTAAACTGAAAGTTTATCTAATTGCCTCTCTTTTTTGTCCAAAACTGTAAGCAAGATGAAGGTTTGAAAATTTGACAGTTCTCAAGAGCAATCTACCCATGACTCTGATTACAGCTATAGAATATTTAGTTTGAATACCTTGTGTGGCTGACCTTTTGGTTCTACAATGTTATTTTCCAGATTCATTGCTGTGCAACTCCTTGTGTTCTCTTACGACCTCTTCACGCTTAGCATATGCATAATACATTGCATGTTCTGCGTGCAGGACAGTTTTTAGTACATGTATTATAATATAATTAGTAGCTTTGGCATTTATAAATCCTTAAGATCATCAGATTTGTGAATATAGAGTTAAAGCTTCCCATTTGCGAAATTTGCAACATATTTTGGCTTATTGCTTTCAGCTTATCTTGTTTCATTCTTCTTATCGCTCAGCTTTTGGTTATTATCATTGCAGTTGTTTGTATGTAGTGAACCCTTTAATGTTATACTGATAACGTTGTATAATCTTATGAGCTTACTAATGATTAATGGTTCTTGTGTGGTCTGGTAATGTCAGGACATGATGCTTTTATGAATGTTTTCAATTTCCCCCCCTCTAATGAGATAAGTTGGATGCATTGCAGGTTCCTTTTAGGGTTCCACTTGAAGTTAATATTGTGCTGGTTGGATTCAATGGCGATGGTGGCTATAGGTACTCTTTGGATGCACGTATGCTGGGGGAGTTTATGAGAAGAAGCTTTCCCTCACACCATCCTGCATGCCTGGAGACAGCTTTACCGCTTGATATTGAACACGATCTTCAATATAATGTCCTTCCTGTATGTTTCCATAATTTTGTTATAATAATCCTCACACATCTATTTCTAGAATTTCACATTTATTGCTTATGGAAGTGAGAATTTCCTTGAATCAACAAGAAAAATCCTAACATGAGGACATCAAGTTTGCTCATATAACAACAATAGTTATGGAGAGGATTTGATCCCTAACATAACCTACTTTTGTAAAAGTAATTACAAAATACATAGATAGTATGTTGTATGGTTATTGAATATTCTATGGTTCTCATATATTTTGCTCTTATATATGCTATTTAGGAGTATTCTGTCATAACCAATGAATCCTGTTATCTAATTTCTACAGAGGTCATACTCCCGAGTCCTACCTGTTACTCCCTCATATACCATGAGGATTATTCAGATTGAAGACCCTGCCCAAGCAGGTTGCATTTGGGGGTTATGTGTTGTTGATGGGTATATGTTGGTTTGATGCATCACCTTGTGGCATCATCATTTACTTTGGAGGCTTGTATCTAGAATGTGGAGGAGTTTCATAAGGATTTTGCTTAGCATAGCACACATTTGATTGACCCTTTGTGCATTCATGGAGAGGGAAACCCATCAACTTAGGGTCTCCCTAAGTTTCATTGATTATTAGTTGGTCCATGGTGTGTTGGCTATGAATCTTGTTATGGCAATATGGAGTGAAGGGTCCTTCTTATGTGAGGCATCATGTTTTTGGACTTAATGTTGCTAAATATAGTGCTGGAAATCCTTGTCAAGAGATATGTTATGAAGGGCTATTTAATGGGTATTACTTTTACCTTTTGGAAGTAATTTAATTGTGGTCATTTCCCTCTTAAATAACTTCGGGTTTATTGCTGGAATTGTTAATCTTGTACCATCCATCTCAATTAGAATTTGCTGCAAACTTATATTTTGCATTGATAAGCTCACCCTCATGCATGTTTTAGAGGCTCTCCTAAATTAGGTTTCCTCCGACCAATTTCTGCATTAGTCGACAGCAAAGTAAGAATAGAAGTAGCTTGTTTATCCCAGTCCTTTTCTATCCTTATCTCATAAGAAAAACCGTCCCTTAGATCTTTTAGACTCTATTTGCCTTAATTTGGATAGGCACTAGTCTTGATCCACCCATCCAGCTCTTCTAAAAGTTAGATAAGCTCATCCTCATGCATGTTTTAGAGGCTCTCCTTCATTAGGTTTCCTCCAAGCAATTTCTGCATTAGTGGGCAGCAAAGTAAGGATAGAAGTAGCTTGTTTATCCCAACCCTTTTCTATCCTTATCTCATAAGAAAAACCGTCAAGTTTGATCTTTTAGACTCCATTTTCCCTTATTTGGATAGGCATTAGTTTTGATCCACCCATCCATCTCTTCTAAAAGTTAGATAAGCTCACCCTCATGCTTGTTTTAGAGGTTCTCCTTCATTAGATTTCCTCCAAGCAATTTCTGCATTAGTGGATGAGAAAGTAAGGATAGAAGTAGCTTGTTTATCCCAGCCCTTTTCTATCATTATCTCATAAGAAAAACAGTCCTCCAAGTTTGATCTTTTAGACTCCATTTGCCCTAATTTGGATAGGCACTAGTCTTAGTCCACGCATCCAACTTTTAAAAAAGTTAATCATGCACTTTCTTAGGGATGCCCCACTTGTGCCGGAGGAGAGCTGGCCTAAAGTGAAAGAGGGAGCTACTGTGGTGACAGTGGATAGCTCCTCTTAGTTCCTTTAAGGTCTTACTTGTGCTTTAGGGCTTTATGACAAGAAGTGAGGGTTTGGGTGGTAAATTGGCACTGGCGAGGGATAAAATCCATTTCTTGTATTTACTAGACATGGCTACAATGATTTGGTGAGAAGACTTATTTTGAAGATTTGGCATTCTCATCTGGCTACTCCATTGGTATGAATAGGTATGAATATAATACATTTTTCAAATTTTATATCAACATTATGTTTTGAAGGTTAAAGAAGTATGGCATTGGATCCATACGCTCCATTGTATTTTTCATGTATTCTGTGATTTCCACATGAATTCCGTTTTCAAATATGGAAGGATATCGTCATTGCTTGCAAGTGTGTATTCTTCTATTGATTTTTCGTGTATTCCTGGGTACTTGAATAAGGCTCCTCCAAAATTGGCTGATCATGTTCCAGATTTTTGCGGGGACACTTATTATGTTGCATGCCATGTTGAATTAGTCATGGATTGCATTTCTAAGTTGGATGTAGTGCATGATAATGAATGATGGAGATCAGTTGCAACAAAATATGTTATGAAGAGCTAAATTCATGGCAACTTTGTTCCGCATTTTAGAAGTACATATTTGTGGGTCATTTCTCTCATGTATTTTTGTGTCTATGGAAGAAAATGTAATGTTGTATCATTCATCTAAATATGAGTTTGCTACCATATTCATATTATCCATTTGATACCTTCATACATGTTTTAGAGGCTTTCCTTATTAAGATTCGTCCAAGTCAATTTCTGCATTTTTGGACAAGAAGATAGGGTTAATGTAGCTTGTTCATTTCAGTTCCATTCTTTCATTATCACATAAGAAAGAAGCTCATAGTTGCTGCCCTTTATAGTCGATTTTTGACCCCACTTGCCTAATGGATTGACACTAGTCTTGGTCCACCCATCACCTTATAAAAACACATCATAATTTCTATTTTGCCAACGATTCACTCTTCTTTTTGCCTTGAGCTTCCATTGCATATATTTGGCAGTCCTATCTTAGGGATACCTTCCTTGTGCTGGAGGAGAGTTGACCTAAAGTGAGAGAGGGTGCTACTGTGGTGAGAGTGGGTAGCCCCTCTTAGTTCCTCCAAGGTCTTGCTTGTGCTTTAGGACTTTATCACAAGAAGTGAGGGTTAGGGTGGTAACACTACCAAAGCTAGATACTCTATGTGTATAAATGACAATGCAAACAGGGTGACAAAGTGCAACTCAGGATGGTGAAGGTTGAAACGAAGGATTACTTATAGATGAATCATGGGGGTTTGAGGATATGGGGGCTATGAGACAAATAACTTAGTATCTTTTGAGATAGAATTGTACACCTAGTACGATGCCATTGATGACATAGACCGTGTAGAAATTCGAGGTACTATGAGGCTACCAAAATAGGTCTTTCCTTGACCTAAAATTTGGCTCTAAGTTTCAATCTCCAAGACTGTCCTTTGCTGCTGTTTTAGGACAGTGTTGTCGTCCTTATACACACCTACTAACGTGGAGAAGTCTCCAACCCACTTGGTGTGTCCTTAGAGGCACAAGCCTAAGTCTAGACCCACTATCACCTCGATCTAGACCTTTTCTGTCTAGGCTCACTCCTAGGGAAGCCAAGGGGGTAGACCCTACTTACTATGTTCAATTTTAATTAATGATCTAGGAGTTAATTTGGTTTTCTATTAGGGAGACCCAACCCAAAGAAAAAAAAACAATGCAAATGCAATACTTTCAATGACAGACAATCCTTTTCTTTAACAATATAATAAAATAGACCAATGCCTAAAATATATCCAAAGTTTGCTTATCGAGATGCGCAATTAGATATATATCTACATCATGAAACAAGACATGAAATATCTACACAATAAATTAGATAGTGAAATATCTATACAATGGATTAGATGATAAAATGACTATTAGTTCTAGACAATTACTTCCAAATGAATAAAGAATACTTATAACAAAATAAAGGTGCTTTAATACATGTACACATATTCACAATGAGAGAAAGTGACTTAAAACATGAAATTGCTTGGAAATTAGAATCACATGAAATTGTATAGATATTAGATGTAAAATTGCACAACTTGAAAGAGTGAGATTTCTTTGAAAGTAAATAGCTAAACTTGAAGTGCAATGTTGTGAATGTAGTTGGTTGATTTTAATAGATTTTAAGTCTCTCTTGAATTAGGGGGATTAAAGTGTGATAGATACAAGCCTAGACTATGTGACTACCCCAAATTGTTATCCCCTCAACCAAAAGGAATTGCTAGGTGCTCAAGAAGAAAGGAAAACAAGGCCCTTCCCTAGCTCCACAGGTCAAATCCGAAATGCTTGGGTGCTCAAGCAAGGAGGACACTTAGTGCCTTGAAGCCATCCCCGACTTATCCCCCTTCTAGCCTCCCAAGTCACCCTTTTTGGTGGTGGAAACAATAACAATTGTATGCCTAATTAAACTACTCTTCAATCCTTTGCCCTTTCTTAGTTACCCAGGGTCCACTAAGTGGCAAGGGGAGGGAATACGGGGCAGAGGTGAAGCACAAATATGATTACTTTTGCAATAATTTAAATTATTAGAAAATCCTTCACGATTTTGCAAGGATGGCTTAGGCCAATCTCTTTGCAAGGTATGGGCAAAAATAAATAATTTAAAATGACATGAAAAAATGAAGAGCAACCTCAACTATGGCACAAGTGGAGGACACGCCTACCGTTTTGGCCAAGGTGGGTATAATGAAAGAATTTAGATGACTTGGAAAGCAAAAGCAACCCCACAACAATGGCACAAGTGGAGGACAAGTCTACCGTTTTGGCCAAGGTGGGTATAATAAAAGAATTAAAATGACTTGGAAATTTAAAGAGCAACCCCACAAAAATGGCACAAGTAGAGGACTAGCCTACCGTTTTGGCTAAGGTGGGTGTAATAAAAGAAATGCAAGGAAATAAATCTAACTCGAGCCTTCACGATTTTGCAAGGATGGCTTAGGCGGACAATATTTCCTAAATTATTACAATATCAGATTTTTGTATTTACTTGAGAGAAGGAAACCCCAAGAGACTCTCTTGGGTTGCTTACAATGCTTTAGAAGAAGAAGATGAAAATGGATTTGATATCCCAACTTTAGAATGCCTTTCGAGTGCCTTGGCGGCTCAAAACAAGTGGCACCTCCTCCTTCTTGTTGAAAATCTGCATAAAAATCAGCAAACTATGTTTGCTAGAAAATGCTACAGACACCAAGGATCTTGTTAACTTATGTTAGCCCAGTGAAACATAAATTTAAATAGAGAAATCTGAATATAAAAGTGAGTTTTTAATGATTATTCTAGAGCAAAACAATGCTTATGAAATAGAAGAAAATGGTGGATACAAGAAGAGGAAAATAATGGAAACTTTGGTTGATTGAATGAGTGAGTTTCCCACTCTAAAAATCACTCCTCTAATCCTCTAGTGACCTGCAAATAAGTATGTTTCTTGCTACACAAGACACAAGGAGGTGAGAGCATCTAAAAAGATTGCAAAATACTTTGCTTGACTTAAAAGAAACTACCACAAAACTAATAGTAATACTAGTACTAATTATTCCCAAGCAAAATGCTTTGCTTGGGTATCCAAGTTAAACTAGTGAGAGCAAAGAAATCACAAGAAGTAAAATGCACAATATCACCTCACAAGAACACCATGAAGGGCACCAAGAAGACTCCCAATGCCCACAATAGATCCTCCAAAGCTTCCTTTATTATTCCAAAATGTTGCTACAAATACTTGTAGCAAGATTTACAATGAGAGAATGGGAGAGAGAGGGAGAAGAATGGGAGTAATATTGACATAATAGACTTGCTCTAAGAATTGATGAAGAAATGAGGAGGGGAGGCATTCTTTTATAGTTGAGGGAGAGGGAAGACCCCTCTTGGATGGGCTCCAAGTGTCACACATCCAAGGGAGGGAGGTCTCCTCAAGGGGGCACACTTTTAGGGTTTAGTGAGTGGATGAGGCACGAGGGGTGAGTGGGGAAGGGGGAAAACACCTTTCCCAACCACCAAACATATATTTAGGGTCAAAGGGGGATACAATTTGCGTTTTGGCACCCCTCTTGCTTTATTTTTAATTTCCCATGTGTTCATGAGCAAGGGGGGCTCCCCTCTTCTTAGGGAATGACCACTTGAGGTTGTTGGCTTAGTAAGGGGGGTTCTTTTAAGTGGAAAATCACTTTCCCAACTTAGGAAATACATTAGGAATCCTTTTCCCACTCTCTCCCATGACTTTAGTCACTTTTACAAAATTTGGCTATTCTAATTTAGCCAATTATTTGCTGATTTTTGACCGACTTGGACTCCTCATGGACAATGACCTAGCAAAACTTGTCTAAATGAGCTGAGACTTGGTCCAAGGGTGTAGGGTGCATAAGCCATTTGATTTGAGTACTCATACCCCAATACAAAATCCCCAAGGACCACTTTTTTACATTTTACATCCAAAATAATTAAAAATTCCCAGTTTGCGGGAATTTTATTTATTTAAAAAATCCTATCAAAACTTAACGGAATTCCGCAAGACTCTAGGAGATGTCTAGCATGGTCATTTACAACACTTCCAAACCTTAGTCATCCATAGGGCTCGATCATTAGAACACCTTTCACCACTTTGGAGGATTTATGTGAGTGAAAAACTCAAGGATAATTAAAATTGCAGTTAAGCAAGATTAATTACCTGAGGAAAAAAAACACTCGATGAAAGAACTTCCCTAATGATAAAGTCCTAGGTAACTAGACAAAAATTGACTCATGCTAGCCTATTACAATGTTATCCCACGTAGGGGAGCGGACATTCCGAGTACATAGAAAGGCGTGCCGGGGGGAAAATTTGCCCTGCTGAGCCCAAAAGTCTTCAAATTGGTTGTACCACTAGATACATATCTTCATGGTACATGATGTTGACTCCCTAGTCGAAATAGGTGGTCAACAAACAACAAACAATCAAGTAACTTTCTGCTCATAATTTTTATGGTTAAGTGCTCTTTTGAGGTGCCCTTGCAAGTGTTTTCATACCCCAATGTTAGCACATGCAATATACTCAAAACAAATAACACTCCTCTTGATCTTTACACAAGGATTATCCACTAAAATTTATGGATCCATTTAAATCTCATTTATGGAAAACATTGCTAACAATATATTGGATTCGAGGTTTAGGGTTTTGGGTATTCACAAGAATAGAAGTCGATTCTTTAAAATCCCCTCTTTGCCAACCGTGTCACCTGTAGGAGGTTGAGTTGGAGGAGCATCTCATCTTTAGATGATCCATTTACTATAAGATCAGAGGGAGGTTCCAATGCTTATAATGGGACTTGGGGGGTCCCCTCACTACTTTCTTTCTCTCTCCAAACTAGAGATGCCTAGTGCTTTTTATGAGGGAGGTGTTAGGATACAAGTCTCAACTCCTGTGGGGACCTCCTTGGACAAACTCCATCAGGTGGATATATATAACTTTTGACAAGTTGGCTATACATAATTTTTCTCATTAATTTTGCGTCCTCATCCTTAGTCATCTTGGCTCCAACTTCAATTGGTGTCTTCATTGGCTTACATTCCACCATTTAAAATTTCTCCAGGAGATCATTTGACGAGACTTGGTCTAAGGAACACGTTTCAACACATGTTATAGTTGTACTTTATCTATTTTGTACTTTCGTACTTTACTTTTTGTACTTTTGGTGACTTGTTCCAAATCAATTCCTTAACTATTTTATAGTATTTTATTGGAAACTTGGTCAAACTTGATCACTCTCCCACAATTTTCTTATCTTATATATAGATAATACAAATGAGTGGACAACATATGGGTGTACAATTTTGACAATTCTCTTTTACACTTGTATACTTGACTCTTTACTTGTTCACTTGTTTGAGTTCATTTCCATAGCCGGTATTGTGCCCATAGCATCCGTTGCATATTTTGTCTCTGATAGGAAAGTCCTATTAGTCTTGTGCGCACTTAAATGCCCAAATAGTGATGCAAAACTCCCATGTATATCATGTCACAAGGCCTTTTGTAGGATTTCCTTCATCTTTGCAATTGCACCCTCACAAATTCCAATCATGATCAAGGCATCAATGTATAGTATTACAATCATAATTACATTCTGTATGCTTCTGACAATTCTCTCTCACTTGTATATATGACTCTATAGTTGTTCACTTGTGTGTAACTTCATTTTCATAGTTGGTATTGTGCCCATATCATCACTTGCATACTTTGTCTAAGATAGGAAAATGCTATCAGGTTCATGCGACGTGTCCATCCCATATGGTAATGCAGGACTCCCACATCCTTCATGTCAAAGGTATGTGGTCAGTTCCATTGCATGTTCAGGGAGTTCCATAGCTCCCTCTCCACCTTTTTCAAGTACCTTGCCTAGCGGTGCTTGCCTTATACTTGGGAGAGGCCCTCATGCCTAGAGCTCACATTATATGGCCTCCCTTGCGACATGATACTACTTAGAGGATCACAAATTTCTTCCTGGTGGTCCTTGATAGGGACACCAAGAGGCAGGAAGAATGCAACACCATTCTAGTTCCCGGATCTATCAAATCCCAAGAGGTAGCCTAGTCCCCGACGGGGAGACCCATGCAGATTTGTCGTATGGGGTTTTGAGATAGCTCATGTTCGTTCCATAAACAACCCCCTTTTACCAGCTCCCAACAAAGGGCCACCTTTTCTAGATAGAAAGACATCCCCCAGACCAGATCTATCTCTTCTGCTTAGTTTTCTATATAGAATTTCTTTCCTTTGGCCTTGGATGGTAGGAGAGCTTCCCTTTCGACTTTAGAGGAAGACCCTCCTTTGTTTGACGATAGGCATTTGGAGCATTGAGGATCTTTCCATTGTACTTGACTCCAGAGCATTGTATTTCTTCTTCTTAGCATTGTGTTACACCTCATATTCACTTCAGTGCACTGTACTTCTTTTTGCCAGATGTGGTCCATCATACGAGCAAATTATGTGTATCATTGTATCATGATGAGTCAAAAGTGTGGTTATCTTTGTACTCATGTATTGTATTGGGCTATCTTTAGATGATCTATGTATCAATGTGGTATCTCCAGACCCTTTGTGGTCGGTCATGGCCCATCCTTTTAGTCCCCATTTCCAGATATGCCTTGCTCTTATGGCTCTGTCTAACTATCCCTTGGTGACAATAACTCACCATCATGTCAGCCATTTATGACCTAGGTAGGTATGTGAGGGTCTTGGGATGGATCTACTAGGACACATGATCTAACTTCTAGTCTCTCTCACTTCTTTATATGTAATATAAAAGTGTTGCTCATGTTGTAAAGGTTGTCATACCTATTTGTAGCACACTTATCTTATGTCTAAGCATTGACCCCCATCTTATGTATTTGTCACACTTTGGCCATCTACTCTTTGAGATGATTCTGTAGATGCTCACTCAGTTTCATGTTTCCTGAGGTAGTACATGTATCCCAAGGCACTGATCACATCATCCGAGGCACTTTGGGGTTATTTAAATTGCATGGGACACTTCGCTGCATGCCACGTCACAAATGCTAGAGTGTTGTCCTCACTCATCACTTTTTGAGCTATTTATTACTTGATTTGAGGGCTGACCTCACTCATGTGGATGTCACACAAGCCGTTGGGGGTCTTATGACCCATTTTTGACTTGGAAGGTCACTTTCCATGCTTTGTGGAGGTATCTTTACTTGAGATATGGACATGGTCATACCTTGGAGGCATCTTTTGAGGATTTTTGAGCATGATTAGAGGAGCCCTCCACTTCTTGGACCCTTATTTACTCATTCCATGAGGTCGTTCCACCTTTGGAGGCTAGACGTTGACTTATTCTTTGCTTGGGAGGCTTCTACACCATGATTTGAGGCTTGGACTATGCATTTTCAAGGGAATGTTGAGCATCTACACCAACTCGACCTCCCTCTCTTTTGTGGGACGACCCCGTTCTCTTGAGGGTTTTATGTACATGTGGCATGTTTTACTTGTAACAATTTTCCTCATTTTTAGAAGCATCAAAATCTTCAGAAACTAGTACCTTTTTCCTTGGCACCTTCACCTTCTTGTCCATTGATACTTGGGGTTCATACCATTGAGGATGTTTAATGGTGCAAAAATCCTTGAATGACATGGCTGCGTGAAATGCTGCACCAAGCTCCCGTGACTCCCTCAAACAATCTGCAAACTCCTCATCCGTACTTTCTGTCCTGTTTGCTGCCCCTTTGAACAACTAGCTCCATTGTTCCCTGCATTGTTTTGATGGTTTGCCATAGCTTGCATCAACTGTTTTCGCCCCTGTGCAAGAATATTACAAATATTCCTCACGCTGTCCTCCATATCTGATCTGAACTTTTTCTCTCTACTGCGGCAATTGAAGGTATAAGTGCAAGTTATCAGTATCACCACTGAAATTTAGTGGAAGCAATCTGAAATAACTCCTCACTGATTTTCCCCTCAGGCTGGCAGGAAAACCAGCTCTGATACCACTGTAATGTCCCTTACTAATTGTTTTTGACTTTTTCTTAGTTTAGTAGTGTAGACATTTCGTCAAACACTTTGATGACAAACTCCCACTTCACTGCTGTAGCTATTTAAGTGTATTTCTGTTATTGCTGTAATACTTTTAATGGTTTCCTGACTTAGGCATTTCGTCAAACAGTTTCACAATAAACTGGAGTAAGCCTTCTAAGACTGCTGCTAGGAATTTTGGTTTACTGCTGATAGGTTTTTGAGTTCATTTGTTTCAGATTTCTTTCTTCAAACAGTTGCAATAACCCATAATGCATTTGACACACAAATATAAATTTACTTTATTCAATGCCAACAAAATAGAAATACATTGGATGGAAATGATGACAACTCAATAAATCTGTTATAACAGCAGGAAGCTCAGAAATTACATCAGATTTATCTTCTTTTCAGACCTGGGAATAACCTTGTAATAGCAATACCCTTGAGATGGCAGCGACCTCTTTTTGATGTACTCTGTTTGCTGTAGAATAAGTCGGCCAGCAATCACATTGATCCTTTCTTTAACAATGCATGGCAGCAGACCTTTCTTAACCCTGCAGCGACCCCTCTTCAAATGAATGCCAATGAAATGTTAAGTGCACCCCTCTCCAAATAATGCCAAGTGAATGCAAGTGACGTGCCCCTCTCCAAGTGAATGCCAAGGAAATACCAAGTGTGTCCTTCCCACAAATGAATGCCAAGGAGTACCAAGTGCGCTCTCTCCACAAATGAATACCAAAGATGCCAAGTGATGCGCCCTCTCCAAGAACTATGGCTCCACAAATCCCCAACTGAAGCCAACCAATGAATCTCTACAGCAATAAGTTCCAAATGGAAGATCTGGATGATCTCCCCACCAATTGCTAGGGTGGAATATCTCACCATCAAACCGGATTAGCTATGGTGGATAGTCTCACCACCAAAACCAATCAAACAAGGGTTTCCTCCAAATCCCAAAGGCTCCAAGAGCTCTCCAAACCATTGGGAAAAAATGATCAATCACATAATTAGAGAATATGAGCCCCTATCTCTCCTTCATACCCCTTTTTACCTTTTTTCCCTCAAGTGACTTTTAATTCATCTTTAATATTTTCTCATAAAATCACTTTATTAATTTAATAAACCTTTTTACTCTAAAAAGTGATTTATTTGATTTTAAAGCCTTTCCAGCCACTGGAAGTCACTTTTTTTTTATCATCTCAATCTTTAGAGCTTTTCCTCCTGGTTCCAACGAGCTATTACACTAAGGTGTCCCTGTTAGATAATTTATTAAAATGACAACCTTAGCGAATTCCATTAAATTATGCTCAATAGCACTCCCAAATTACGGGAACGGTCGAAATGCAACGGAATCGAAATCTGACTATGTAGGAATGATCCCGATGATGAAGGATGGTAAGCGGGACTCTGAGAGCATCATATAACTCCTCCAAACTGCCTGAGCTCACTGTTAACAATTTACCCCTCTGGTTAGGCTGACATAAACCCATAAGGTCACCTCCAACTGCAGAGCAGGGGAATCCAAAAATGGGGACATTACACTATAAAATCTCCTCTTCTCTCCTCACTAATAAAGTATATTTGTTACTTACTTCCTCTCTCTACTATTGCGTGTGCCCTAAGTTTCTATCAAAAGAGGCTATTAGCTAACTCAAGAAGTTTAAGCTTTTGAGCAAGTTAAGATAAAATGCTCGTGGGACAAGGATGATTCCTTGGGCAACTTGTCATTATCCTTGTTGCAATTTGGCACGACTACAAGTGGTTTGTAGTATAGAATTACAAACAACATGCATTTTGGAGATAGAGATGTTGTTCTTTGGGCAAGATTAGTTAGCACAGCCAACAACGATGGAAATTCCTAGCCAACATGGAAAACATGTGGTTGTGAATTGTGAACAATGACTCTATTAATGAGTCTTAAGAAGAAAAGTTGTAATAAAGGTTTGTCTTCTTGAAGGGGAAGACACAACCCTTGGTTAGTTTTGAAAGGATAAATAGGGCATTTGGGCATGGTTTTTGCTGTGAGTCTGTTATCAAGGGTGATAGGTTTCTTGGGATGAGAAACAATACCTTTCATTCTTATGAATGCAATAAAAAAATGATTTTCCCTTGTGTGCCGCATTGTGCATCTTCATCTTTCTCTATCTGGACGTGTGTGAACAATGAATGTTAATTGATTTACAAGGAGGCTCGTAGGCATGGGAAATCTAGGTGGGTTCCCTAATTTAATAGTAGCTTGAGGATTTAGGAATTCATTTTTCCAAATAAATTTCTTTGAAGGCTGAAATAATTCAATCACAATATCATCACCCTAATATTTTAGTCATGCCCAGGCTATTTGCATATTTTTAAAATGCTGATAGGCCATTTGGAAGTGGTTCTTGCTGTGAGTCTGGTATCAAGGGTGATAAGTTTATGGGAGTGAGAGACCTACACCTTTCATTTGTATCTACTTATGAATGCAATAACAAGGATTTATCTCATTTGTATGTTGTGCATTTGCATTTTTCTCTCTATTTTGATGCATGCGAGCAACAATGTTAACTGACTTACAAGGAAACTTTTCAGCATGGGAGACCTAGGTGGATCCTATCTATAAGTACCCAAGGACATAAGCATCTTTTTTTCTAAACAATTTTTTCGAAGGATGAAAAAACTCAATGATTATATCATTGCCCTTATATTTTAGTTGTGCGCAGTCCATGTTTATTATTTCAAATTGCTGGTATCGTCATATGCAAGTTAATTGTTGAGGCCTAAGTGCTGATAGAATAAAATCAAACACATGGATTGGGTTGGGTAAATATATTGAACTAATAAGCATGCTGGGATGTAAGTGTGGTTGGAGTTGCATGTAGAGCACTGCTGAGATGAAGAGTCTGCAACTTCCTTTTTTGTCATTTCTTCCATTTTTTTATATTTGACACTTTGGTTTGGCACATGATTAGACTAACATTGATGCCACTTGCTAGGAAACTCATAGTGTTAGAATTAGGGAAGTAAAACAGAAAAAATACTGTCTTTTGAATCTGTTAGTAAGAACAGTAAAGATCTGAAATAAATCTAAGCTTAGAACAAAAAAGTAATCTGAACTGTAGTGATTTTTATAAGTGCTAGAAATTTCATTCTGATCATAGGCAGTTGTTAGATAATCTCTTTCTAAATAGATCACAGATCTGAGCAGTAGTTTCACCAAGATCTAAACAGGCAGATCTAGGTAAATGACAAACAGTTCTAAAGCATAAAAATCAAATCTAGAAGGTGGATAATCAGATCTAAGCAATAAACAGATCGAGGTAATTAGATGACAGATTTAATCAATGGATCTGATGTAGATCAGATTTAAACAAGGACAAACAGATCTAAATCATGAAAAACTTTAGAATCAAAGAACAACTTATAGATCTAAACAATAGTAAATTGAACAAGTCACTTACCTTGAAGTCTTACCTTGATCACTGAAGGAGATCATGCCACACACAAGAGATGTAATGCCACTGAGAATATGCTCAGAAAAGTTCAGTATCATAGATCTACCTCAAGGGTTAGATCTCTTGCCAGGAGAATGAACAGATTGATTTGCCACCAAGCTTAAATCATCACACACATGAGACTGGGAACAAACCCTCATGTACACTGAAATTCCAAGGACTCAAACCCCCATCAAATAAGAGATAGCAAAGGTTAGATGAACAGCTTAGAGGGGCCGCGGCTCAAAGTAAAGGGGCCAGATCCGTGGTAGAGAGGCCATGGCTCACTGTTAGGGGCCAGATCTGTGGTAGAGAGGCCACGGCTCACTGCAAGGAACCAGATCTGAGGTAAAGAGGGTGCCGACAGCTTCAACTTTAAACCACAGTGAGTCACAGCAAAAGAAAACAGTCCTTCACCAAAGCTTTGATAACCTTGTCACATCCCTAAACAAGGAGCAGGCTGTAACAACCAGAAGACTGAAAACAGAAGGGCCAAGCTGTCATAAAGAACCAGCCACTGTTGCAAAGGAGGTCCACAGCAAACAAGAGGAGATCCGCTCACTTTTTGGAAGAGAACAAAAAAAAGTATGTTAAAGGTCGAGGGGTAGGTCTCTATTTACACTTTAGGCTAGGGTAGGTTAATAAAAATAATAATAAAAAATAACTTGTTTAATTAATATAAATATTAATTAAGCATGTTATAATTAAAACATTTATTTAATATTTTCACATTAACCCCTAAAGCAAAAACAAAACCCCAAATAAACACAAGCAAGGGTGAAGGGGGTTTAGGAAGGGTGACTTGGTGGCAATACCTGTCCATTCATTCTCAAGGTGATCTTTTTAACTTTATCATCACTGCATATGGGATACATCCCTCATGTGGTCATGCCCGCCTTCAAAAGAGGGTCATACACCAAAAAACCCCTGATCAAAGACCAAGTGGCCCCAGAACATCTCTGGGGTCTTATCCACCAAGGTACAAGACCAAGGATCAACCCATGTCCCAGACATGGGTACCCTGGAACATGTCCAGGGGCCCTAGACATATCTAGGGACTTTAACTGCTTGGTCCCAGACCAAGAACCCCAGTTACCTACTGGGGGCCCTCACAAGGGTCTTCACTGCTTGGTCCCAGACCAAGAACCCCAGTCATCTATTGGGGGCCCTTACAAGGGTCTTTTTGCCATGACACTTACTGTTTGTTCCCAGACCAAATCCCTAGGAGTGCACTGGGGGCCCTAGATCTCAGCTAGGGTCTTTGCCATCCTCCCGGAGAATGGCTCTTGCAGCTGCTTTAAATTCAACACATAGCTTGTACCTAAAGAGATGCATGGTATGTATCCCCACGGAAAGAAAACTTGTGAAAGACAATACAAAATTTTGATTGATAAATGGATCAAATAGTTCAATGCATGTTGCAATTATATCTCTTGTATATACATCTTTGGAAAGTTATTTGCATTGATTATATTAAATGCTTGATTGTAATGTTTTTGCTAGCACAAACCCAAGACAGATAACTGCCATGTTAACCTGGGAGGTCTAGAGGGTGGTTTGGGCCGGTTTAGCTGTGGGCAGTGTGGATAGGTATCTTTCAAGTATGTGTGTGAAATTTTAGCAGAAGGGTATATGGGTTGGAGGAATTACTGGTTCTTTTATATTTATAGGATTGATATGTACTTGTTCAATTACTTGTAATTTAAATTATTATATCACCAATTCTTTTATATGTATAGAATTGTTAAATACTTAATTAGTTGCATACAATTCAGATTATTTCATTGGTTGGCTGAAGAACATCCATTGTGGCAATTTTGGTTGTTGGATCGATTTCACTGTGTGTTTAGGGAGTCTCAAAACGCTTTCTCCAACTTCTTCTGATTTCTGGACAAGAGATGTCTGGCACTATACATGAGGGAGGTCCTCGGCTTTAGATCTCACTCACTTTGGCCATCCCCACTCAGACCGGACACCTCCAGGCCAATCACTTCTTTCTTTCCTGTGCTCTCGACAGACTGAAGCACCAAGAGGCAGGGAAACAACAACACTAATCAGCCGCTAGATCCATGAGACCTTGGGAGGCCATCCGGGCTCAGCCAGCTAGGGCCTAACGAGGGTGTCGCCTCAGATTTTGGAACAATTCACACAACATCAGCAGACAAACGACTTCCTCCAGATGTCAGCAACAGGGCTACATCATCTGGACAACAAGACATCTCTCAGACTAGATCTCCCAGCTCTTCCAGATCCTTTGATCAGTCATTTATCATGAGCTTCTTGTCTTCGACCTCAGATGTTAGGAGAGAGAGCATTGGGGGTTGTGGATCAGTGCCTGTACTGGAGGTTTTGCTATTGGGTTCTCAGCAGTACTTGTATGTGTGTGCATGACCGCTCTGTGTTTCCGTTTCATGGTCTTAGAATATAGATTTTATCTAGCATAGTTTAGATCTGCTTTATCATTCTTTTATATGCTTTTATAGGAGCAGCCTTTGCTCTCCCATTTTGTATCCCACACTGTTGTACTTAGAAGCCCCTTTGACCTATTTGTGGTCCATAGTTTGACATTAATAAAATTATCTTATTTTATTATTTTATCTTTTACTCAAAAAATAATTGGCAGAGACTTGGAGTTTGGATGTTTCATAGTTCAGACAGAATTCCCTTTTTCTTCATTCCCTTTTACTCAATGGAAAGACCTCAGTGGCAGTATTTTACTCAGATGAAAAGACCTCAGAAGCAGTCTTTATCATATTATTCTTTCTTTCCAATGTCATAAATATTTTGAACTAAATTTCTTGTGGACACAAATGTTCTTTTAATAATTTCTCTGCTCATCGAATTTGAGTTAGACTTCAAACCTAGTGGCTTAGATTATATGACTTCTACGCCCTTGCTCTGGAGTGCACACATATATTATTGACAAGATCTACTTTTAGTTATGGAATTGGAGTGATGGGCTTATATACAGCCTGAAATGTTAAATTAGGAATTCAATTTTTTTTTTGTTGCTAAATATTTTTAGTCTTTACAATCAAGTGACCAAAGACTTGTTCTTTTGTTTTCAATGTTGGCTTCACTTCCAATAGATTGGTTGTGTTGACAAGATAGTTTAAGGGTGTCCTTGATCTTGTTTGAGTATTCATTGATATTATGTTATAACTGGATGCCTTCTTGAGGTTAACCATTATTTAACTATGAATATTTATATACCTTGTATTGGTCGCAGGTTGGGCAGCCAGAGCTGATAGCATTTGAACAAGCGGTGAAGAACGCGATGGTGCCTGCTGGTTCAGCAAGGGAGGTAGTGAAATGACTGCTTATGATGTTCGTGGTAAAGGTGTGTTTTGTAGAAGAAATTGCAAATTTTGGCTATTCGATTCTGAAGATATTTTGTTGGCTATATATGTTCAGAGCGAATATGGAAGAGAGGTACCTTTGTTTGAAGTTGAAGCAACAACTATAGAACCAACTTTCCAAAGACTGTACACCTATTTGTTTGGCATGGAAGAAGGTTCATATTCTGCTGCAGAGATAAAAGGGCCTGTGCCAAATGCAATATTCATTCTAAACTTTGATAAGGTAAGTTTCTTTTGCTATTTTATTGATTCAGTTTCTGAGTTCAGATCCTCTGTGGCCCAGCCTGCAAGCCTGTACCTATCATACAGGGCCGAATAGCTAGGTCCTGATAAGGATGATAATTGTTACAAATGATAAATAAAGATTTCAGTATTATCAATTTGTTTATATTCCTATGTTTACCTGTCATCATGAAGAGGTAGCAAGGTTGATTATGTCATTCTCTCATGCAGTAAGTCCTTAGCTTTGTTTCATCAAGATGCAAGACAAGGATTTGATTTCTAATATTTTTTTGTAACTTGTTTATGTAAACATAGCATTATTTGTTTGTAATCACATTTTTACATTTAAATGATTATGAGTTATTTATTCATTCAACTGTCATTGCCTATATACTATACAAATGTTTGGTTTAAACATCTTTGGGTTTTTTAGAAGTATACGACCCTTTTTTGCTTCTTTGTTGTATTGATATAGTTTAGTTAGATTCTCTCTTCTCATCTCTTCTTTTATAAATTTAATGTTTGTACTCAGCTTGGATATATTTCTACTGGGAGATGCATTGAGCACTCCCTCATTGATCATCTGAGGACACCAATAAAAATTCGATTTCAATTTCATGCAGGTTCGGATGGATCCCAGGAACAAAGAGGTTGATCTTGAGACTTTAAAGTACGCCAACATTGAAGAACTCACACTTGAACAAATGAAGCAGCAGGAGGGAAATTATATTTACCGGTATCGCTACGGTGGAGGTGGGGCATCACAAGTATGGTTGAGTTCAGGCAGGTAAGGCATGAAAAACACCTTTTTATCACAAAAAAGAACCTCCTGATTCTCTTCATAGATCTCAGTCAGGATTGGCATTTTCAGGGAAGATATAGATGCTCTAAAGATTGGAGCCAAAGATGACATTCAGCACTTCTCACCTATGTCAGAAGAAATCCCGTGTGGTCACACTTTGGCTGGTTGATGTATTGTTTACTGGTTAGGAATGAAATATATGATGCATTTGGCTATTGGCACTAGTTTCAAAGAGAGTCGTGTAGATTGTATTTTTTTCATTATAATGTATAGTATATACCCCAAGTTTGGAGATAACTAGTGCTAGAAAAACTTCATCCTAGGCACATAAATACTAGGGTTATCAATGGCTAGAAGTTATAGTATCCTTGATTTAACATCTGATATTATTTTCCATAGACCGTGGATGACAAGATCTGTTTAAGTTAGATGTGGGCAAGGCTGCATTCCTTCTTCCTTTGTGAATAAGAGTCAGAGACAACAGGGTGTCTTCTTCTTGTTGAATGTTTGTAACTTCTTCGTTGTTCTTATTTTACCTGTGTTGCAAGGGGATGCGTCCCTGAGATGGGGACATGTTTGCAGCCCCTTTGGACAAGAACATAATTGTAGAGAAAGGCTTTTTAAAACATGTGGGGTCCAACTGGAAATCCTAGAACCTAAGGACATCACTGCTGGGCCCATGATTTCTGCCCAAAACCCTAATTTCTGTTCATTGTGCACTTACAGCTTGTGAGCAGGCGACAAGGAGAAAATATTGGGGTTTTCTGAGCTGAGTTTTTTTCAAGAACTTGTAAGTGGTGGCCAGCAGTAGCTGCAAAAGGCCAGAACTTCTGCATCTGAGTGCTCTATCTTCAGTTAGGCACATGTTATTTTACTCTGGCAGCAACAACAAGGGGAAAAAGCAAATTTACAGCTTCAGATTTTATGATTTTTTCAGTCTTCAATCCACAGCATGGCAAATTCAAAGAATGATCTCAATCCCTTGTGGAAATACGGAGCCCAAGGGTGAACAGGGGACATTAATCATATTATTGATGGTGGAGGGACGTATAGAGTTTTAGGGGGAAGATATTGTTCATATTATTATATGTTTTAAGCTTTTATATTTCACATAAATTTCAGTTTTGATTTTTAAATTTTATTTTTTTAATATATTAAATTTTATGCCAGATGCACCTCAATGGTCAGCCACATCCAGCTGCACCCTGATTTTGAAAGTGGCATCCCAATCCCTGTCCTAGTCCCTGCGAACCTTTGTAACTTAGTCTTTTACCCTCATAGGCATAATCCTTGTCACCATGTTCAATGGATTTGTGGAATCAAATTCTAAAATAGTCGAATTTAAAGTAGGCACATCAAATTCACGAAAGTTCAACGAATGAATTGATGGGTTTAAAAGAGAGTTTTGTTGCCTTTGCATGAGAGTTTTGAGCTGCTCTTTTTTGTTTCTCGACTATGCTTTTTCTGGTAATGAACATCAAATATATGCCCTTGAATGCCTCTATGCTGTCCATCAAAAGGATGCCCTCTACATGTTCACTGGAATGGTGATTGGAGTGGCTTTGTGGGTTTTCCAAGATGGTTTAATGACTCCCTTTGTGCGCTTGTTGGAACGATTTTGCACCCATTTTGTCGTAATGACTGTGCACCCTTTTTTTGACAGTGCTTTCCATATGCCATTTGCATGTTTTTATATAATTTTATATGTTTTTATATGATATAAACACTTATATAATATTACATTAGATTAGATTGGAACCAGCCAGTTCAAATGGACCCAACCTTGCCAGGCTTTGAATCGGTTCTTGGATTGAATCCGGATCGGGAGACTAGTTTAGTACTGAAGGGTATGTGGATATTCTTGTGGGTACGTGGTTTATGTACTGAAGGGTATGTGGATATTCTTGTGGGTATGTGGTTTATCATTTTGGCTCCATTTTTTATTATGATGGTGATTTTAAGAACCCAAACTACTAATTATGAGGAAGAAGTAGGTAGTGGCACATACCATGGAGAGGAGGAAGAAGTAGGCAATGGCACATGCCATGGAGAGGAGGAAGAAAGGAAAGGGATAATGAAATTGACAATGATGATGGAAGAAACCCAAAGAGAGTTCAACACCCTTGTGGAAGTATGTGACAAGGCATAATGGAGGAAAGGGGGCGAAACCACTAAATTTACATGCTCCCATTGTAACACAACTTAAAGAATTTCATATACATGTGTGAGAAAGTGTCTCTGTGGGATTATGCCATGTGATGAAAAGAAAAGTATAGGAGTCAAAATTTGCAATCAAGTGCCAACGAAAGATAGCAAAAAATATAGGGGAGGGAAGAGGAGGAAACACAAAACAAATCCAAAAAATCAAAGGTTGAATCTGAGACCTTAGGCTTATATAGAATGTTCGGTGTTCGACCTCTATCCCCCCATGCTAGTGGATTCTTGCCCATGCATTTGGGGCGTAGAATAGTATTAGATTTACTAGACCAAGGTTGTAGGGATGACATGGATGCAAAAGTGTGTAGGGTTCTCTATGCACGTGGCACACCATTTAATGTTCTTCGCTCACCCTATTGGCATGAAATGGTACGAGCTTTCAACAATGCCCCAAAAAAGGATACAAGAGTATTTGGTATGACAGAGACAGAACCATGGGACTCGACAGAGAAAGAACCAAAATATATAATGCTCTGGGACAATTTACAAATGATTGGACCGGATATGGGTTATCCATTGTATCTGATGGTCGGACAAATATTAAAGGTAGGTCATTGATAAATATTCTTGGTGTGTTTGGTAGTGGGTGTGGTCTTCCTTTTAGCCCATGACTACTTAGATCGTTACAAGACTGGTATTAATATTGTAGAACCCTTAATTGAAAGTTAAGACCATTCAAGAGATTTGGTCGTACAATGTCATTCAAGTCATTACTGAGAATGCTGCTAATTGTGAGGTAGCGGGGGCAGTCAATGAGGATATGTACTGTAGCATATTTTTTTTGGGTGTTTGGTTCACACATTGCTTCTCTTATTGCATGATATTATTAAGATAAAGGACCTTGATTATAAATGGATTGGTGCATTGTACAATAAAGAGAAGAGAATGATAAAATTTATTACCAATCATAGTCATGCCTGTTATCGCTCAGTTTGTAGTTGAGGTCACAGGCTAAGGGATAAAGACAAACTGGCGTAACAGGAACCTTCCCCACCCAATGTCACCACGATGGGGAGGTTCTTTCTATTTAGGGAGGTTAGCCTAGGGGAGACGTCCCTGGTAACCTGGGGTTTTGAAGAGGCTGAGATATAAGGTCAGATTTAAAGTTTCCCCCCTCACAGGTTACCACCAAGAACAGAAGGTCCGACTAATCAGCCAATAATGAAGTGTAGTCCCAAATGAGAACACTTGCCCGTAACAAAGCAACAATAGAAAAATGTATGTAGGCTATATACAAAGGTTTAGCACTTCATATGACCATCTGATATAATTTAAGCAATGTAAAGTAATAGATATCAATGAGATCAACGTTTTGTCAATTATCTATGGAAAGAGCATTAACTCATCAATAACTATCAAGATGACAAAGCCAATAATGTATTCAATCAACACTTTGATCAATAATTGCTTTAGACCATCATTCAATTGCTTGTACAAGTCAAAAGTTTGCTGCGTAAAAAATAACCAACTATGATGTCAGTCTTAGTTAGGGTTAGGGTTAGTTAGTTAGGGTTTCAAGATTTAGAGTTTAAAGAGTTGTTTTGAACACTAGGACTTCAACGTTGGAGATCAAGCATCAGTGCCTAAAGGGTTAATGGAGTCAACAAGTGATGGACGCAAGAGTTGAAGGGTAAAAGTTTTCTGAAGATTAAAGGGTAGGTTTTCAAGGTGCTGCTAAAGTAGGGCCTTGAAAGCAGAAACCCTAAGAGAGAGAGAGTTACTAGGTGTTGCAAAGGCAAGGCCTTGTGCTCTCTCCTCTTTCCCGGCAAACGGCTAGCACAATAAAGAAATTTTTAACCAAGACAAGAGGTTCTGATGAGGGAGACGTTGCAAAAACAAGGTCTATCAACAAACCCTAGATTGGTACGACCCTAGTGTAGTAAGCCTAGGCTAAGGACGTCTCACTCTTCTTGGCTTCAAACAGGTACGACTAGCTTGAGGAATGAAGAAAATAAGTGTAGCAAAGGCTAGGCTCTATTTTCTTATTCAATGGTTTAAAGTTTCTTTGTTAGGGGACATGAGACAACAACCTACTTGTGTGGTTGTCCCCTAGGGTTTTGATTCAGCAATATA
>ML777766.1:833391-874451 GCA_009831015.1 Picea engelmannii | reverse complement strand
ACCCTCACTCAACAGAAAGTTTCAATCACCCAAACCCTCACACAGAAATTCTGTGGATAAACCCTTACACAAAAATTCTGTGGATAAAACCCTTTCACAGAAAATTCTGTGGATAAAACCCTTACACAAAAAGAGTAGCTTAACGGAGGCCGTGGCTCAAAAGAACAGGTCTGGACAGATGCAAGGAGGGCCACATTCACAAGGCTGAAACACTACAGATCATGCTACAGTAATGTCCTCAAAGGGGCCGCACCACACCAGTTCACAAGAGGAGCTGCACCACGAGCTGCACCACAACAGTCCACAAAGGGAGCCGCTCCACACAATCCTCAAGGGGAGCCACACCACAATAGACACTCCAATAGCAAGAAGGCCACAGCTATAGTAGCCTCAAGGGAGCCGTACCACAACACAACAGACCTCAAAGGGGGTCGCAGCAACCAACACTTCAACAGCAAGAGGGCCGCAACAACAATACACTCCAACAACAGATGGCAAGAGGGGCCGCAACAAGGAGAGAGGATCCGCTCACCTTAGGAGCTCAAGAGCATAACAATAAAAGTGAGTTGTGAAGGGTAGGGGGGGTTTATTTATAGTTTAGGCCAGGGTACAAATAATAGAAATTAAATTAAAATAATTATTATTAAAAATAACATGTTTAAATTAAATAATTTAAACATGGTATAATTAACATTTTAATTTAAACTTTATTTAACCCTTAAGACAAAAACAACATAAAACCCCAAACCAACACAAGCAAGGGTAAGGGAGGGTTTAGGAGGGGTTACAAGGTGGCAATACTTGTTCATTCATTTTCAAGGTGACCTTATTAACTTTATCATCATTGCATATGGAATACATCCCTCATGTGGTCATGCCCACCTTCAAGGAGGGTCAAACACCAACAAAATACCTGATTAAGGATCAAGTTGCCCCAGAACATTTCTGGGGTCTTATCCACCAAGGTGCAAGACCAAGGATCAACCCATGCCCCAGGCATGGGTACCCTGGACCATGTCCAGGTGCCCTAAACATATCTATGGGCTTTAACTGCTTGGTCCCAGACCAAGAAACCCATGCCCTAGGCATGGGTACCCTAGACCATGTCCAGGGGCGCTAGACATATCTAGGGGCTTTAACTGCTTGGTCCCAGACCAAGAACCCTAGTCATATACTGGGGGCCCTAACAAGGGTCTTTTGCCATGGCACTGATTGTTTAGTCCCAGACCAAGTACCCCAGGAGTGCACTAGGGGCCCTAGATCTCGGCTAGGGTCTTTTCCATCCTCCCGGAGAATGGCTCTTGCAGCTGCTATAAATTTAACAAATACAACGACCCACAAGTTGAAATTTTTACCTCAGATACTTTGATATGTTTCCTCAATGGCCTATCAATTTCATGGTCTGAATCATTCTAGAAAAAAAGTTATTGTGAAAATGGTGAGATGACCTATAAATAACATACCTTAGAAAGCATCGTCAAAAGAATTTATCCTCCCTTGAATTCCGGCCTTCTTTTCTTCACCTTCCCTCTGAAATTCGGCTTAGATATCCTTTGGTTACCTTAGTCACCTATAGATATTCAATATGTTCAAGTGTGATATAAAATGAGAGAGGCTTGCCTCTTATTTATACTCTCCAAGTAGCTTCCTTAAAAACATCTTCTAGGTCACTTTGCCCACTTTCCTTATTTTAGGGTTAACCCACTTCTAATTTCTTCATTAAATTTATTATTTAAATAATTTCTTTTGTATTCACTTTGAATTATAGTACACTCATCACTTTGCTTTATTATTTACCTTCAAAAATCTCTTAAACCACTTTGACTACTTTGACCTTTTGGGGCTTCTAGATGACATATGAAGGCCATAACTCTCAAACCGTGAGGAGTTATGTGACGTTCCACATACCACTAGAAATGGCATGACATGTACTATCCATATAGAATTGTATTACCTGCAAATATATCAAAACTCATACCATTATCCATCAAACAAACTTGGGTCCGTTACCCAAACCTGGGTTCTCCAACTTCTTATGGCCATAACTCTCTAACCGTGAGGAGTTATGTGACGTTCCACATACTACCGGAAATGCAATGACATGTACTATCCATATAGAATAGTATTACCTTCAAATATATTAAAACTCATACCATTATACACGAAACAACCTTGGGTCCATTACCCAAACCTTTGTGCTACCGAAAATCGCTACTAGACTTTCTTCAAGGGTTGACATCAATGACAACCAACCTTAATCAACAGTCCTTGTTTTTGACTTCCTTCAAAATTGAAATATTGTAGTCCCCTTCACAAATCTAATAACTCTCTGCAGAAATGGCTTCTTTCAGGGAAGCTTTGATACCATGTTGAAAAACTGATGCATGTAGGTAAATTTAAAAAAATTACAGCATACAACCAACATACCAATACATCTGCATATATGAGGATCACTGAAAGTGAGACAATCACAGAGAGAACACAAGTATACCCTGGGAAACCCTCTTGGGGTAGAAAACCCAACAAAAACTTCTCTTTAGATTCTTCAACAAAGTACAATACCGATACAAGACTTTAGAGTAACTAGCTAGGACTCAGAGGGCTGATACAATACCTCTGTTTCAGCACTTACAAACTTCACAAATAGCTGAACTAACACTTACGGTAACAACTTGACAAAATCACCAAAAGATAACTGACTTTCCTTCTTGCATTAGCAGACTTATGGCAGCTTTAACACAATATTTGTAGCAGCCTTATATCAACAAGGAACAACAAAAGAATTCAACAAGAACAAATGTATCCAAATGTTAAGTGAATGCCCCTTTTTATAGGTTGGTTTGGCTGTCCTAAGCATCCCCCTTTGAATGTATGACAACTGTATAACAGCTGTTATACTTGCCCTCCTTTGGCTGCCAAGAGTCACCTCCTAAAGTTCCCAAGAGCCACCTCCTAAAGCTCCCAAGAGCACTTCCTTTGTCTCTTCTAGAGGCTGCCCTAAACTGTTGTCTTAGGATTGTATGACAACTATATAACAGCTGTCACAACACCACCCTAAGAAGCCCCCCTAAGCTGGCCACTCCAACCGCCCTAAGCAGCCTCCCTAAGCTGGCCACTACAACCGCCCTAAGCACCCCTCTTAAGCAACCTCCCTAAGATGGCCACTACAACCGCCCTAAGCAACCCTCTTAGAGGTGCTATGAGGTTGACACATGGCATAAGGTTGTCTTGGCATAAGGTTGACACTTGTAAGTTGTCATGTGTTTGATGCTTGAAATAAAGTTAACACTATATCAAAACTTTATTTACATGGTTAGTTACAATAGGGAAAATAGCTTCCAAGGATATATAATTCAACAGATTCATCTGCCATGTTTGGGTTTGATTCAACCCAACGCCTCAAGGACAAGAAAATGCCGAGTAGGATTCAATTTGTAAATTTTGACAATTTGTTTTTGAAAATTGTTACATTATAATTTCCTACTTTTCTTTTTCAAGTTTGGCATTGCAAAACTTGTGATCTTTGTATTTTTTAATAACAACCCACTAGCAGATAGATTGTGGCTTTTTTGACACCACAACTACAAGAATTTGCCATAAGAATTTTGAGTCAGCCCTGCAACTCTTCAGGTTGTGAGCGCAATTAGTCAATGATTGAGCACATCTATACAAATAAGCATAACAGGTTGGAGTGTGAGCAATTGGAGAAGTTGGTTTTCATTTACTACAATCTTTTGTTGCTCACAAGGTAATTGTGGACAAAGGCTCTAGATCCAATTTTATTGGATAAGGTTGATGTAGACTCTGAATGGGTCTTGGAGATGATTGTCTTGCTGATGATTTGAGTTGGCTTGATGTAGAGACCGAGGATCTCTCTAGTGAACCATTATCTCAATTGTAAACACTTAAGACACCTATATCACAATTGCATCTTTAATCTAGCGATGTTGGCTCTAGCTTTTCGAGGGCTTATTTTAGGTGTCCTTGTAGTCATGAATGAGACTCGAGATTGGACTTGAAGACATTGTCTATCTTGAATTTTAATTATGTTATGAGTTATGTAGTTGATTGTTTATTGATAATTGTTGAACTTGGTACTATTTGTGAATTTGATCATGGAATCATCTTTTAGTTTACTGTTTTAGAGACAAATATCAACTGTCAAATGTTGTATAATTGTATTTTATGAGATGATATTATATATTTGTGCATAGATTGTTGTTTTATAACTTATATGTATTTGAAATGTCATTAATATATTTTCTATGCACAGAATTTACTATGTTTTGATTTTTATTTTTGTATTTGCCAAGTTTTGCCTAGTCTTGAACGAAGTTTTGCTAAGTCACCAAGTCTTATTGAGCCCCAAGCTAGACGAGTCTTTGCCGAGTCCAAGTTTGACAACTCATTCGATTTTGTTTTGGAAGATAAAATCACTACTAAAAACAATGGCAGGCATACCCACCAATATTGAGCAAAACCTTTCTACTAGATATCATTCACCAAACTTAGGCCAGTTGACAGTTGTGGATGACAAATGAATGATTAGTATTGCATACAATCTACATACGCAAGTGTGCAGCTAATGGGCATTTTCGGGTGGTACATAATCTCGTGTGGTTGCTTTTTTTCCACTTTCATGTGTTGTATATGTGCCTTTTCAACTTTTCCGTCCTTTTACTTTTCAATGAAGATGGTTATCATACTTCTTTGGCTGTATGTGACATATTTATAATCTATCATTCCCATTGACTTCCTTTTAGTAACCCCTTGGTGATAGTGTAATTTCTTTCTTTCTTTCTTTATATCACAGGTGGAGATAATCACATATCCTGTCTTGTTTTTTGTAGATATGCTGTCATAGACCTGTCTGCTGGTCCATGCACATATGGAAAGATAGAAACAGAGGAAGGTAGTGTAAGTTACAGGACAATTCCAAGGTTGTTGCATATTCTTTTTCCAAGAGGCCGGGATCCTGTTAGTCCTGGTTCCACTGTCGAGCTCTTCACAGGACAGCTCGGAGCTCTCATTTCTACAACTATTGAGCATGTTCTAGCTCCAGATGTCAGGTATTGTGGTTATTTCCCTTTTATGATTTGTACGTTCATGATTGAGGTTGCAGAACTAAACCTTCTAGTTTATTTGAAATTATATAATACAGTGCAATACAAGTCATTTTAGAAGATTTAAGGTTATCCTCTCCCTATTTTATCACCAGGCGTGTTCTGCATTGTGTCAAGTACTATATTAGAAAGCCTAGGAGATGCAAGGATGAGTCCATTCAAATGTGTGTTGCATTGGTTGGATATCTATTGCATTGGTCGTGCATCTGGCACAAGAGTGGTAATCAAATTGCTCTGGCATCCATCACACAATAATAGTGTTATTTGTATCTCTTAAAAGAATCCATCAAATTTGAGAGATATATCGAGGTGCATCCAACCCTTTGGACAGGATCAAACTTGCATAGATAGTGGGTGGGGTAGATATTAGTCTGTGAAGGTGTCTGCCACACTGAACACTTTTTTCATACTGGTGATTGAGTGTGAGTCATTTGTGTAATGATTAAGTAATTGTGCATTTGATATCTTAATTTTATTTGTTCTGTTCTAATACAATGCAAACAATAATGGGAAGGTATGCACAAAATGGATACAATGGTCAAATGGAGGTTTCTAATATGCCTTTTCCATAACCATGACATCGTCTAAAATCAAAGAAAGAGCACTGGGACATTTTTAGATGCGATTGCTCTGTCTGTCTTTCTAGATCCCCATGGGTAACCCTTCTATAGTGAAGTATTCTTAAAAGGAATTTTTAGTGAATTCCTTGTTCTCTCTACTCATACGTGCAGCTTTCCCATATTTATCATTTGTTGCCAGCACAAGATATCATAGTGGCTTCCATTTTCACTACAATATCTGTTAAGGGGTTTTTTGAAAAAATGATGTATTTTTCTAATTCTTATTCAATGAGCAGTATACTTTCTTGAATACATTTCAAAATATCAACTTTTCTGAAATAACAGTTGGTTTTATAGCTCTCTGTATTCCTATACTGCAGGTTTGAGACTGTTGATTTGGCAACTCGATTACTTATTCCTATTATAGTGTTACAAAACCATAATCATTACAATATCTTTGAAGCAGGCCACAACTACAGTATTGATATGAAGGCCATTGAGATGGAGGTGAGCTTTTCTCGAAGATCTATTATCCTCTAGCTACAGTACTTATGGGAGAGCTTGCGTTCTTGCATTTTTATTTTGTATAGTTTGAATTATTTAAAGAAAATTCTCTTTATGATTGCTTGTTTGTATGTTCATAACATTTCTTTATGATAGTGCATATCAAAGTTGAGGCTCATACTCAGCAGAAATTCGGTCAGCTTTCAACTTGGGAGTACTTGACAACTCGAAGAAACTTGGCTCCAGATTTGACAGCTAAAACAAATCTCTAAAGACATGGAATTTTGTGGAAATAAAATAATACCGACATTTCCTATCTCTAAGATCTATTAAATTATAATTGATCCATAAATTCATCTTATTAAATATGATAATATAAAACTTAAATTGGTAGTTAATCACAAATGTTTGAAGGCTAAAGCCTAAAGGTTGGTACATCAATCATGACATAATAAAAATTTCAAAATAGACAATGTCTTTTCTTTCAACTCTCATCTATGAGGTTGCCTAGCATACAGGTTTGAAGTGCTAGTCCTTGTAGGTCAATCCTAGTCCAACTGAATCATGTAGAAAATGTGATGTTGGCATGTCAGGGGTCTCAAATACCAGTGTGCAAGAGACATCATTAGTGTCTATGTCAAGCCATCTCAAATCATCACGAGATTCATCCTTCGTGACCCAATCAGATTCTAGATAAATATTATCCAATATAATTGGATCCATATCCTTTTGTGCCAATTGTTTTGTGAGCAGGCAATGGTTGTAGTAAATGAAGATGGACTTATCCAGCTGCTCATGCTCCAATCTGTTGTGCCTCTTGGTGTGCATGTTCTCAAATATACCCCAGTTGCGCTCACATCTTGAAGCGTTGCCAATCCGACTAAAAGATATGATGATGAATTCTTGTAGATTTGGTGTTTCGAAGAAACTTTTCCACCAAGGAGCTGTTATAGAAAAACAAAGATTACAATTTTAGCGATGCAAAACTTGAAAATAACCCGACAAAATATAAATCTAACAGTTTAGAATTTAAATCTTTCTTGGCATTTTCTTGTTCCCTAAGCCAAATCATTGAACTAAATCCAAAGTTGGTGGTTGCTTCCTTGTACATATCCTGATGTATAATGATCTTGTCTTGAGTTGTGGGATTTAGGTGCATCCTCTCAATGCAAACCATCATTCCTCTCATCGTGTCAGGATAACTTTGAAATTGAGGGGGCGTCATTATAGAATATATTGGGATTGAGATATGCTTCTCTTGCATGCAACGATGATTGTGGCTTCATCAATAATTCCCCATATGAGACCATATTTAACTTCACCCCCATTATACAATGTCCTAATATCTCCTTAGCCCTATCCCATTGACATTTTCCCATCCATGATCCTCAACACTTGCACAAGAGGCTTAGTGATGCTAACAACCTTAGTGATAGAAGCCTTTAATTCGTCTCTAAAAAAGGAGCCTGAAACAATCAATGTATCCAATTTTGTGCTGTATTTCCAATCTATCCATTTCTAACTAGAAAACATCCATCTCAATGCCACGTTCTTGGTCAAAAGACTTTGCAGTGAAAGAAAGTTGGTTGCAAATTGTGTGACATTTGGGGGAACAAGGATGCCATCTGTGAACTTTCTCAGAAGCCTCGACACTTGTCATGATTATCCTCCAAAATGAATTCTATACAATGGGCAACACACAGGGTCCAAAAAGTGGTAGGATATTTCTCACACATTAGTCTTCCACATGTCACATAATTTTCAGTGTTCGTCGTGACTACTTGGACACCATGTTCTACGCCAACATCTTTGACAACCTTTGCCAGTGGTGGAAATGTTAAAATTAGGGCAGTAAAGCATAACAGTAGTATCTTTTAATTTTTTCAGTGAGTATAACAGCTAGATCTAATATTCAGAAATAAAAACTCCACTACTTAAACAGTGTACAGATCTAAGAGATTTAGTAGTATAGTTAAAGAGTAAGACAGTAGTTCAGATCTATACTGCTGGACTCAAACTTTATATAGATCTACAGATCTAAACTCAAAACAATCTGATCATAAACAGTAAATCAAACCATAGAAACAAGAGGTAAACTCAATATACAGTTCAGATCTAATAGTTGTCGATACTGATACATAAATCTAGATAGATCAAAACAGTATAGAACTTAAAGCAAAATCCAGATCTGAATATGATAAATAGATAACTTACCTGTGTGCTGAAATCTTACCTCTGAAGAAGTCACAGCCAACACTAGAGATGCAGAACCATTTGTAATTATGCTCAGACAAAGCCCAGCTCATAGATCCACCATATAGGTTGGATCTCTTTCCAAGAGATGAAGATCTTTCTTGCTACCAAGGGGATAGAACCAAAGAGACTTCACACAGTCAAACCCTCAAACAAAGGAGGCTTAAATCACCCAAACCCCCACACAGAAAAACTGTGGATAAACCCTCACACATTAAGGGAGGCTGTGGCTCAAAGAACAGGTCTGTACAGGTTCAAGGAGGGCCGCATTCACAATTACCTCACAGCAGGAAAGAGGAGGGCTGCACTTCACAAATACCGCACAGTAGTAAAGGGCTGCACCCTACAGGCTCACCACAGCAAGAAAAAGGGGCCGCACCTATAGGCTCACCACAGCAGAAATGCTCCAACAGAAAAAGGAGCCGCAGCAACAAGCTCACAAACAAAGAAAGGGGCCACTACTCCAACAGAAAATGAGCCGCAGCAACAAGAGAGGATCCACTCACACAATGCAAGAATAGTAAGGTGAGGTATGAGAGGTAGGGGGGGGTTTAATTTATAGTTTAGGCTAGGGTATAAAATAAATTAAATTAAAATAATTTTTATTAAAAATATCATGTTTAAATTAAATAATTTAAACATGATATAATTAACATTTTAATTTAAACTTTATTTAACCCTTAAGACAAAACAACATAAAACCCCAAATCACACAAGCAAGGGTAAGAGAGGGTTAAAGAGGGTTTACAAGGTGGCAATACTTGTTCATTCATTTTCAAGGTGACCTTATTACTTTATCATCATTGCATATGGGATACATCCCTCATGTGGTCATGTCCTCCTTTAAGGAAGGTTATACACCAACAAAATACTTGATCGAGGATCAAGTTGCTCCAGAACTTTTTCTGAGGTTTTATCCACCAAGGTCCAAGACCAAGGATCAACCCATGCACAAGGCATGGGTACCCTGGACCATGTCCAAGGGCCCTAGACTTATCTAGGGGCTTTAACTGCTTGGTCACAGACCAAGAACCCCAGTTGTATACTGGGGGCCCTCTCAAGGGTCTTTACTGCTTGGTCATAGACCAAGAACCCCAGTCATATACTGGGGGCCCTAACAAGGGTCTTTTGCCATGGCACTGACTGTTTGGTCCTAGACCAAGTACCCCAGGAGTGCACTGGGGGCCCTAGATCTCGTCTAGGGTCTTAGCCATCCTCCCGGAGAATGGCTCTTGCAGCTGCTTATAAATTTAACAGGAAACTATGTTACCAGAACGTGGAGTGGAGTAGGAGCATTTTAGGGAGCGGGAGCATTGAGACGTCATTTTCCAAAAATCCTCGGGAGCAAAAGCATCCTGGGAGCATTTGTTATATATATATATATATTGCGTTTATATTAAAAAAAACATGCAAAAAGACAAATTAGCCGCATAATATATGAAACCATGAATATTTGTGTTGCTTGTATATGAATACTACATTATTATGAAGTTAGAAATGCCATCCATAGTATATTAATGATTATATTCAAACTTTGAAAGAAAGCATTATGAATAAACAAGCAAGAACATTTAAATGACAAGCAATATTCCACCATCATTTATATTGGGATCCACATCATTAGTATCATCCTTATCCTTTGCCTCTTGTCTAGCCTTTGCTTCTACCTCGATCCTCTAGGGATATCAGTGGACACCACCTAATTTTGATGAAACTACCTAATCCTAGCCTTAAAATATGGTAGAAAAAGCTTAACATGCCTAATCAATGATTCTGGTTTGAGTGAAGGGTACATTTTTGCTAAGGCCATGACAAAGGAGTTTAACAATCAACACAACCAACATTGGGGTACATAAAGGGCTTGGTGCTCTTGATTAAATGCCAATCACATACCCTCATACATGATAGAATCAAATGAAAATGTTGCAATCCCATCAATCTTGAAATCCTGAAAACTGTTAAGTCTGCTGAATTTTGAATGGGATATGAAATTCTACTTTCTCCATATGAAGTCCGATGAGGTTGGAACCACTCGCAAACATCCTGAAACAATTAATGGTAATGTTAAACATTTAAGTAAAAGTTGATATTTCCTTTATCTTTCAATTTGATCCAAAATTGACATTTCCTTTATCTTTCATTTTTATTTTTTTACTTTAAGAATTTAACATTACCATTAGGGAGCGTCTAGGGAGTGCCTCAGGAGTATTCAGGGAGTGTCTTGGGAACATGCTTCCAGGCTTCGGGAGTGTCCCAGGGAGCGTGGCGCTCCCAAAAGGACAGGGAGCATCCCAAAACTGCACGGAGCGCGCTCTCGTATTTTGGGAGTGTGCTCCCATGGGCGCTCCTTGGACCTATATTCAAATTGGGGTGATCATGAGATATTTGGGCATTCCATTTGGGGTGGGGATATCGTTGATGTCCATGGGATATTGGTGCCTTCAACAACTTCAGAGTAAGCTTCATGTCTAGCATCCTTCATGTTTAGCATCATAAGAACCTCTCATTTGTTGGGAAGCTGATAGTTGTTGAACACATCCTCTAAGCCTCGCACATATATTATGTATCTTGTTGGTTTCCTATCAGGGCTTACTTTTGATGATTGGAGCAAATTCTATGGTTATAGTCAGTGTTACTGGAAGCTTCCCCGCCCCCCCGCTTCGAAGCCCCGAAGTTCGATCCGGGCGGGTGCGTCTAGGAAGCTTGGGTTGAAGCGCGCTTCAAAATTTAGGAAGCATGCTTCGGGGCTCTTGAGCATGCTTCCTGCCATTTCCGAAGCGTCCCCTCCGAAGCGCGCTTCACGCACGCTTCTGAGGAAAGCCCGCATGCTTCCAAGGGGGAATGAAGTGTTTTGGTGTGCAGTTGAGGGTTATTTTGCCTTACTAGTGTTATTTAAAGAGGTCTCCACCCCCTCCATTTCACCCACCCTAGTAATTAATGGTATTGTTAAATTCTTAAAGTAAAAGGATGTTCATCCTTTTACTTAAATTTTTAACATTGCCATTAATTGTTTCAGGATGTTTGAGAGTGGTTCCAACCTCATTGGACTTCATATGGAGAAAGTAGAATTTTAGGTCCCATTCAAAATTCAACAGACTTAACAGTTTTCAAGATTTCAAGATTGACAAGATTGCAATGTTTCCACTGGATTCTATCATGAATGAGGGTATGGAACTGACATTTAATCAAGAGAACCAAGCCCTTTATGTACCTCGATGTTGGTGGCATTGATTGTTAAACTCTTTTGTCACGACCCCAGTAAAAATGTACCCTTCACTCAAGTATAAACTCTTCTGTTGAACTCTTCTCTTTGTCGTCGTGTCAGGTGGCTTAGTGGTGTATGTGCACACCAACCTCTGTCTTATATATAGGCAAAGAGAATAGTGGTTGAATGGAAAGACAAAGATGTGGGATGTGTTTCTTGATGATATGAGTTTGAACAACAATGTTGAGTTGACATTAGCCAACTTGGATCTTAATGAACTAGTGCTAGAGTCGGTCACTTTTGATGACGGTGATCCTCTTGAGGGGTCATCCTCCACATCAACAAATGCATGGATTGCATTGGATATAAGGGAGGAGGAGGAGGATGGAGGAGAGAGCAGTGGTAGTGATGCCAATCTTGATGATAATGACATGGAGGACTTTAGAATCTAGAATCTAGTAATTGCTAGAATCTAGAATCTAGATGGTTGATGCTCGAATGATTAATCATTGATGAACTATGTAGTATGGATGCCATTTCTATCTATATTGATGTACAAATATGCATGTTTTCATATATTCTGCAGCTAATTTGTCTTTCTACATATTTTTTTGAATATAAATGCAATATATATACAAAATTATATATATATAAAACAGACGCTTCCCGGACACTTCGCTTCCGAGGATTTTTGGAAAATGACGCTTCCGACGCTCCCGCTTCTGGCAACACTGGTTATAGTATATACTTGTGGTCGAAGTATGGAGGAGAGAGGGGCCTTCCTTTGGTCTCATGAGATGTGTTCACTATGCCCAAGGATGAGGNGGGGGGGGGGGGGGGGGGTTGGTCTTGGTTTGATTGATGTTGGCACTCATGGTAGCATTGTTGTTTCCAAGTGGGTGGTGAGGTGCATAGAGGGTGCTGCTGCTTGGCAGGTTTTTCTTTGGCATAGGATGATGATAGCACAACATATCGACAAGGTGCAGGGACATTTGATTTGTGTGATATCATCTCTTCCTCTAACCTGTATCAAGTTTGGGCTTGATTGTTTTTAGGATTATTTGGTCAGTGTGGAAATTAGTTGTGGGCTTGGTTAGGTGGAATTTGGAGGGCACTAGGGAAAGTTGGGATTTGGTGAGATGCACCATTTGGAGTTGGAGGTTGCAGGGTACTTGTAGTGCAAAGTTGCCTTGCTTTCAGGCTCACCATTTGAGAATGAAGGGAATCTTTTTTGGGGATATTTGTGGGATGTAGTTGCTTGTTCTCGGAAGGATTGGTGTTCTTTGGCATAGAATTATAGTCTTCCCCCCCTTGATAGACCATTGATTATGGAGTTGATAGGGTTCATCCCCTAGTTAGACCTGTTGAAAATGAACATCGAGATGTCGAGGTCGTTTTGGAGTTGTTATCTCCCAAAGATGCACTTAAGTGGTAAATCCCTAAAACACAAGTGCAACTCTAGGGAGCTAAGAGAGACTACCAATTGTCACCACAATAACTCCCTCTCTAACTTCAGGTTGACTCTCCTCTGACACAAGGAGTGTGTCTCTAAAAGATATATGATAAAATTTAGATTTGGGTGGATGGTGCGCTGTTAAGGCCAGTGCCAATCCAAGGGTTATGGAGTCAAGTAATACAAACAAAGAGGGCCTAGAATGATATGGAGAAGACGTAGTCAGGGCATACATTGATGTGCCATGACTAGTCCAAATGGATTTTTTAGGTTATATAAGAGTGAATGAGGGATTTGACAACATATGCACCATTACAACCATTTTGTTAAAGGCAATAAATAATGTGCAACTCAAATATTGAAGGAAGAACCATAACGCGAGATTATAATGAAAAGGAATAGAAAAGATAGCTTTCAAAGAAATGAATAGCCCAAAAAACAAGTCACATCTTCAGTAACAATTTCATAGGATTAAATGAGTCATTAACATGTGCAAACATCAAATATCTTATTACAACAAAAAACCTCCCCAATATCCAAGATTACATCAAGGGCCAAGAAGGGTTGAAGACCTCATGCTTAGTTCCTTCTCATATGCAAATATTTGACTTCGAAAGAGATCATCTCCATCAATAAAAACACTAGCTACTCTAGCATAATAGCATAATCTTCCAAAAGAAAAGAGAGAGATGATGGAAGTCTCACATATACTTGCTTGTACCTTCACTTCCTCCTCCTACATGATGTTCAACTAGGCTTAGAGGGATTTTCCCTATCAATCCAACCATGAATAACAATGGTGGTAGCAAATCCTTATATAGATTTGAGCTCCATCTCTTTATAATTAAATATCATTTAGTGGAATCTAGATCCTTAAATCTCTCCAAAAGACAACCATAAAAATATTTATGGAGTCATGCTTTTCTTCAAGAGGAATACTAGAAGAATACATCATAGGGCTCTCGAAGACAAGAAACGCCCAACATAGAGCAACAATGATGAAGGCGATGCCACATGTCTCTCTCTTAAGTAAAACGCCTCCTTGAATGAAGCATCCTTATCAAGCAGGTAAACACCTCATGCCATTTGTCTTCTTCTCCTTTGGCACACCCTTCGAAGATAGCCTCAAAACATGCAAACCTTAGTTCTATGTGTAAGGTGTTCTCCACCATGTGCATTTATTAACCTCACTCTTCCCAAATAACCAAAATGCTCAAGCAACAAAGGTGGGGTGTTCCTCAAAAAGTTGGTCAAAGTGCATTGAGGGTTTTAAAACGATAGATTTGCAGCCTGTTATCGCACAGTTTGTAGTTAGGTCAAGAAGATGGAAGATAGAGGCCAAACTGGCGTAACATGAACCTACCCCACCCAATGTCACCTCAATGGGGAGGTTCTTTCTCTTTAGGGAGGTTAGGCCCATGGGAGACGTCCCCGGTAACCTGGAGTTTTGAAGAAGCTAAGGTATAAAGGTCAAAGTAAAATTCCCTCCTCACAGGTTACCATCAAGAGCAGATAGTTCGGCTAAACAACCAATAATGAAGTGTAGGCCCAAATGAGAACACCTGCTTGGAACAAAGCAACATCAAAACAATACATGTAGGCTATGATTCAATGGGTTAGTAGTTCATACAACTATCTGATATCAATATATATTAGCAATTATGACAATAGATATTGACGAGATCAATGTTTATTAATATAGCAATGGAACAATATCAATTCATCAATAAATATTGAGATGATGTAGCAAACAGTGTATCCAATCAATCCCTTACTCAATAAATGCTTCAAAACACCATCTAATTGCTTATAAAGACAAAATGCTGCGCCAAGATGGAATAACCAAGGATGACGTCAGCCTTTTTAAGGTTAGTAGTTAGTTAGGGTTTCAAATTATAAGAGTTTTAAGAGTTTGTTTGACCACTATCACTTCAACGTTGGAGACCTAAGATCAGTGCCTACGGGTAAATGGAGTCAATTCAAGAGAGGACGCAAGGTTGAAGGGAAAAGGCTAAGGACTAGAGGGAAGGGTTCTGAAGTGCTGCAATGGCAGGGCCACAGAATCAAAACCCTAGGGGAAAGAGGCTCACTCCGGTGTTGCTTAAGCAAGGCCTCCTGCTCTTTCCTCCTTCCTTAGGTTTATCTTGGCAAAACGGCTAGCATCAAGACACGAGAGTGAGGCGAGGGAGAGTGTTGCAAAGGCAAGGCCCTATCACCAAACCCTAGAAGCAGGATGGCCCTAGGTGTAGATAACCTAGGCCTGGGACGTCTCCTCCTTCTTGACCTTTAAAAGGTATGGTTAGCACAGGGGAAGAAGTAACAAGAGTGTAGCAATGGCTAGGCTCTTCCTTCCTTCTTCAATGGATGAGAATTTCTCTTTTAGGGGACATGAGACAACGACCTACTTGTGTGTTTGTCCCCTAGGGTTTTTAAAATCAACAAAATTTATAATAAATGCAAGAATATAAGACTACAACCATTCAATTAGGAAGTTTTGCAGAAAAGACACTTACATATCATGATGAAATAACATTGCAAACCCTAGTTGTAAACCTTCCTTCAAGAGAAATGCCAAAAATGCCAAGAAAAACCTTCCTTCAACAAGTGCGCCTCACTCAAAGAGAACAAATACCCAACAAGGGCGCAAAAATCAGATCTCACTAGGAGAGTGAGTTGTGTGTTCTGTCAAAATGAGGATAAAACTCCTCAATATATACTGTATCAATGACCTCTAATTAAATTTAGGTCATAAAAGTCGTCGACAAGGCTTTAAACCAAAATTATACTATTTTTACATTAAAATGTCAAATTAAAACCCTAACTGAGCTGTAATAAAGGAAAAATCCCCTTCAAGGGAGGCGCTAGCCCCTTTTAGGGCAAATGAGGCATCCAGGAGCAAAACGTTAGCCCCCTGGGGGCTTCTCCAACGTGCCACACGTGCCACTGCTGCCCAGTCTGCCTCCAAGAATGACCATGACCTCATGGTAAGAATGGGGGCGCTCTGAGCCTTCCAAGGCTAACGTTCCACTGAAAAGGGGTCATTCCCCCTAGGCCGGGCTCTGCCAAAGTGCCTCTGGTGAAACGTCCTTCTTCTTTTTAGGTGCAAAAGCTCAATCAAGCACTGTCCTGTCTCTGCCCCTCTGACGGGGTCTCAACAATCATCTGATGGGCTTTTCAGCCCCATGGAGGTCCGAACTAATCATCTCCCCATGTGTACCGGTCCAAATGGTACCTGTTCGTCGGGCATGGTTCTGCACATCAAAAACTTCGCCCTCCATGGGCTCATTAGTCACAGGGATCATAGCAATGTTAATCACATTTCATCATTAATATTATCAAACATATGCATAAAAACCTTGATATATCATCTAGTAGCTCAAAGACATTAGAAAGACCTACAATACAAGTTTGAAGAAAAGGACAAGACACCCTATTGGGCTAGTATCCATAAGGAAAGGAAAGTCTCCAAGGGGTTTCATCCAAGCCATGTAAAATGAAGTGGTGCGGATAAGGGATGTCCAGACATACGAGTAGAGTGAGAGCCAGGGATGCATGATATTACCTGTGGGTGCCTTTGTAGAAGGCGAGCTGTACCCGTCACGGATGCAAATTTTTCCAAGCCCTTTCTTGCCTTTATTCTTTTCTTTTCTTTATTTGCTTTTTCTTTTTATTTCAAGGACTAACTAGAGGACACTGCCTTGGCGTGGTGACCAGAGTTGAGAGTGTTACCCACAAGCACTTTCATAGAGATGATAAGGCTGGCTCGTGATGAGACCCCCTTTCTTTCCCTTGGCCATGCAACCAAAGGTCACTGCCCTGGCGTGGTAACCAGATAGTGGCAACGTCATGCTGTTAGGTACCCATGAACATAATAGGTTGGCTCGTGATGAGACCCCCTATCCTCTTGGCTAGGTCTTGTTTTGTTATTTTTCTTCGGGTCCCTCTTGTTTCTTGCTGAGAGGCTTTTTATTGCCTTCTCGGGGATCCCTGGGCGAGGCATCTCGAGGTTCCATTTTTAGGCTTTTATCTTTTACCAGCTGCTTTTACCTTCTGGGCCTTTAGCCCCTTCTTCCCACGAGATAAGGTGCAACCCCACAAACAGATCATCCTAATGCCTGGACTAGGGGAATGGGACAGATGAGCGGGAGATAAGATGAAAAAGTGATGATATGATGGGAGCGGACGATGGCTCTTCAAAAATCCCCCCGGTGGCAAACCAAAACCTATGGGTACAGGCTTGCTAGGACACCCTGTCAATCCCCCCAATCATGGTCAAGTGGGTTAATGTAAGATCCAAGCAGTCGTTAGAGATAAAAGGAGTAAGATGCATATATCTAAAGGTTATAATGATAAAAAGTGACACATACCATGATGCTTGGACCAATTACCTCATGGAGCAAGAGCCTTCTTCGATACAAGACCAGGCCGATGGTGATGGATGCTGCTGTTGCTGACAAGACGAATCTGATGAAAGAAGAGAAGGATGGGCCCTCCAGGGCCATGCTTAGGTCAATCCTGCTCTCGGTACTCCATGTCTAGGACCTGTGGGCCTCGAGACATGATCTCCTAGTTATCCCTAGAAATCTGGGATAACACAGCCACCATAACTTCCCCAATATTTGTTGGAATTTCTATTATGACCCCAATTTTGAAATCTCATAGCCATTCTATTGGGACTGATTTGGCAACAATCTAGGTACTTTGTCAAATTTATGTGCTCATGAACTAGGATGTCTCTCCAATAAACTATCAAACTCCTCCAAAAGTGGATCTCATAGATAAATGGGCAAGCAATGGTGCATTAGTTGTTATAACAACTCCTTAAACATAGGGAGACCTCAATATGCATGCCAATAAGATGTGGGACACTCCTCAAATCATGCTAATCAATCCCACATAAAGTGGATCTACATAGATATAAGTATAAAGTGTGCAATGGTTGTTAAAACATCCCCTTAAAACAAGGATGCACTCAAAGAATGTTGATGAAACCTTTATCTATGCATCGTGACCAAATCAAACTCCTCATCAATTGCACCAAGGCATAGATCCATGTGTAAACAACCAATCCTCATTAATCCAAAGGCCAAAAGAGTGGAATGACCTAGGAGAATGTGCATCCAAGGGTGATGTGACCTCCAAAGATATGCATCAAGTAGCTAGAACATGTGTCACAATGTGAAACCAAGTGCTCAAACCATCACATCATCTCCTAAACCATGTGTAAAAGAGGAGTGCGTTCTAGGAATATGTCAACAAGTGACATGCTCTTTGAGTGATGCACTTCCCAATCAAGGATCCCTTGGCATGCGTCCTAAATATTCATGCCAAAAGTGTGGAGCATTCTTCTAGAACACATCTCATTCATCCAAGTAACCATCATCAATATCTAGGTGCACAAAAACCAATATGAATGCCAACAAGCTAAAACAAACCGATGCACCACCTCCATGAGCCACCAAGTCACATAATGAGCCATAATACTTAAGGAGAACCCTTAGTTGATGGGTTTCCCTCTTAATGTAATGTACTAAGGGTCATTCAAATGTATAATCATGTGTGCAATACCTTCATCAAGGCTATCGCTCCATCAAGATCAAACATGGAAACCTCCGAAACATTAATGAAAATGCGCAAAGGTGACTATCCATGAATAGATATGCATCAAAGAAGCACCATATTGGCTTAAAAGCCAATTCCAAATGCAATCTGCTTGGGTAGGGTCTTCGAAATTGGGACAAGCCTCATGCTATATGAGGGGTAACATGGGGGATTAGGGGTGGAGTTTTGGTTGGCCCTTGCAATAGTATGATTCATGGCAGCTTTAGTCATTGTTGCATTACTGACATCTGTTAACCCCGATGCTCAATGCGAGATGGGTGTCAGTTGGTTTGGAGGATAGGTAGGTGTGTCCATTTCACAATGTTTGGTCTGTTTGGATTTCAAATAAGCTAAGCATATTTGCCTTGCTTGCCTTCTACCAGGGGATCCCCTCTAAGGCCCAGTTGGCAAAGAGTGGACTCTCCAACAGTCTTTTCCCTATTTTCCGCCTTTCAGAGACGGTGAAACACATCTTTTGGGGGTGCTAGTTCACTAAAAGTTGTTGGAAATACATTCAAGACCACAATTAGTTCTTTTTCAGGGCAGGATTCACTAGCGTGCTGCTTTTTTTGGTGATTGCAGCTATCTGGTTCACACCTCTGTCATGCGATCTGGCAGTGCTTGAGAGTTTCTGCCTTATTTTCCCTTTGGAAGATCAGTTGTAACCTTGTTTATGAGCATGCGCTTAGCTCTTTGTCTACTTTTTGTGCCATGTGACATGACGAGGTACATCATCAGCTATTGGCTAATGGTGCCTTGTTGATCAAGGATGCACAAGCTTTAGAGTCCTTGGCATACTAAGATTTTATCTCAGTTTTAGTAGCATTACGGAAGAGGTTATAAAACCCGTTATATATAGCCTTCTACCTTTTGATTTGCTGTTTGTAAATATTTTTCTGTAAATATAAGACTTATTTTTCAAATTAAAAAAATGTGGAGGTTAGGGATTAGGTGGTTAAATTACCTTCACAACTTAGTAATGCTATACTTGTCATGAGACATGATGTAAGTGTATGAGAGATGTATTGCTGAAGCATAATTAATAAAATACATTCATTATTTTCTCTGTCCACCGTTGTTCTATGAATGTGTGCAGTATGCACCCTAAATTCTTATATATATATATATGCGGAGTATCATGTACCGAGGGTAACACACAAACTAAAACTATACAACTCTTATCACCTAATGTAAATGTAAAAAGAACTGTGGTGTCTTGTTGTGCTACAAGGTTGAAAAATTGTTCCTACCTGACTGGACTATTCATTTGTATAAGCTGGAAATGCACATCTCTCTTGATCTTCATGTTCTTAATTAGGTGATTAGCAGTCATTTGGCTTCTGTCATGTGGGTTTTAATTAATTCTTGTCTGCACGCATGAGAATTCTGCATGTTCGCCTTGAAATTAAGGCTATTAATAATAAGGCTGAATCTAGGATGTTTGCTATTGTTATAATTTTAGAAGTTACAGTTATCTTCTTTAACATTCATTAACAATTGCATGTAATAGGATCACTGAAAGATAAACAATCACAGAACACATAACTTGACTCCCGAAAAGACACAACCCTAAGAGGGGCCGTTTTGACTTTTACAATAAGGATAACAATAAAATAATAATTTCTCTTGAGCCGATTTATACAATAAGATTACAATAACCTTATCGAGGTTTGACCAATACAAATACAAAAGAATATCTTTCGTAATTACATCAAAATATCAACACTCCCTCTTAACTAGGAAGGTATTCTTTGTTGCCACATGAGCTCATGACCATTGACTGTTGAACATATGAATCTATACATCATCGGATATCCATAGTACAACATGGCTTCACAACCAATGCATCCAAGGCCTATGGGTAGCTCTCAAATAGATTCAACATGTCACCATGACATCCACTACCTCGCAATGCATATGTACCTCATCATGTGCACCCCTATGACTTCACAACGAATGCATCCAAGGTCTATGGGTAGCTCTCAAATAGATACAACATGTCCCTAGGACATCCACTACTTCGCAATGCTTATGTACCTCGTCACTCCCTCTGTAGAGGGACCACGCCAAGCTTGTCCCTGAAGTGCTCGAACTTCGTCCTCGACAGTGGCTTGGTCAACACGTCCGCAACCTGCTCCTCGATAGTCATGTATTGAAGCCTCACTGCTCCCCTCTGCACCATATCCCTGATATAGTAATATTTGATCTCGATATGCTTCGACCTGTCATGGAACACCTGATTCTCTGACAACTTCATGCAACTCTGGTTGTCACACCAAATGCAGGTCGTCTCCAGTTTGAGGCCAAATAACCTAGACAACAACTTTCAAAGCCACACTGCTTCTCTACATGCTGCACATGTTACCACATATTTAGCCTCATCCGTACCGAGTGCTACACATGACTGCTTCCTGCTGCTCCACGAAACCATATTGGAGCTTAGACTGAAGCAATATGACGAAGTACTCTTCCGATCAGGAATGCTACCTGCCCAATCTGAATCCGAATATCCATATAACCCGAACTCATGGTCTGTCACATATCTGAGACCATAATCCAATGTACCCTTAAGGTACCTTATCACATGTTTTGCTGCGACCAAATGAACCTGCTTGGGCTGCTCCATATACTGACTCAGGGTGTTCATAGCGAAACATATATCCGGTCTCGTGCTCGTCAAGTACATCAACGAAGCCAACATCTTCCTGTATAAAGTAACATCCACATTCTCTGAAGTCGTATCCTGCAACAACTTCAGATTTGATACCATAGGTGTAGCCATTGCCTTGCAATCCAATATTCTGAACCTCTTCAGGATTTCCACTGCATACTTCCCTTGATTAAGAAAAATCTCATCCTGTCTCTGCCATACCTCGAGACCCAAAAAGTAATGCATCATCCAAAGATCTTTCATCTCAAACTTAGCAGCCAGTTTTCTCTTACACTCTGAGATGAGTTTTTCCACACCGGTTAGAAACAGGTCATCCACATACAGTAGTAGTATTACCATACCATCATCCACAACCTTAAAGTAAAGGTTAGGATTTGCACTGCTCTTTGTAAATCCTAAGCTTGTCAGAAAGCTGTCGATCCTGCCATACCATGCTCTGGGTGCTTGCTTTAATCCATATAAATACTTCTTCAATATGCACACATGTGTCTCCCTGTCATGTACCTCGAACCCTTGTGGCTGCTTCACATATACTTCCTCTTTTATTTCACCATTCAAGAAGGTTGTCTTCACATCCATCTGATGCACCTTTCATTTCATTACTGCGACCAATAAAAGTACAGTCCTGATCGAGGTATATATCGCCACAGGAGCAAATGTCTCCTCATAGTCAATGCCCTCCTTTTGAGAGAATCCTTGAGCCACAAATCTAGCCTTATACTTTTCAATACTGCCATCAACTGTATGTTTCGTTTTGTAGATCGATTTTGAACTTACTACCGATTTCTCCTTCGGTCTGGGACCACATCCCAAACATCATTCTTTACTATGGATTGATATTCCTCCCCCATGGCATCCTTCCATACCCTCTTTTCTGCAGCCTCTTCATAACTGGATGGTTCTGCATCCATGATATCACACAAACATGCCACATAGCTGGAATACAGTGTCGACTTCTTACTTTCCCTGAGATATTTTTCTGTGGAACCATATCTTTCTGCATCTTTGATGAGCGCCTGTGCCCAAGCTGGTCTTCTATTGCGAGAAGGCATCTTTGCTGGCCTCTGAGGTTCTGCCATGTCATTATCCTCATGAATGACTTCCTTTGGTTCAACTGCTTATGCCTCTAGAACTCTAGTAACTTCATTCTCCTCCTCATGAACCTTTTTTGCATAGTGTTGTTTTGATTTCTTGAAAGCTGCACTCTCATCGAAGGTGACATCTCGACTAATCTCAACTTTCCGGTGACCAGGAATATATATCCTGTATGCCTTTGAAGTTTGATGTGTCACTATAACCAACAAATATGCCATTCTTTCTGGATGGATCCAATTTTGTCCTCTTTTCCTTGGGGACATGCACAAATACGAGGCAACCAAATATCCTTAGATGGCTGACTTCCGACAACTCTCTTGAAAACATCTCCTCTGGTGTCTTGTTTTCAAGTACTTTGTGGGGACTTTTGTTTTGCACGTACACAACAGTCTTTGCTGCTTCTGCCCACAGATGCATAGGTAGATCTTGATCATGGATCATAGCCTTCACTGCTTCCATGATCGTCCGATTCTTCTTTTCTACTACTTCATTCTGCTGAGAATTGTAGGGAGTAAAAATCTCCCTCCTAATCCCAGCTTCCTTGCAAGATTCTTTGAATTCTTCTGAAGTGAATTCTCCTCCATTATCTAATCGCAAGATCTTTATCTTCTGCTCTGTCAGGTTTTCTACCAGTGCCTTAAATTCTTTGAATTTGCCAAACACTTCATTCTTTGCCTTCAACAAATAGATCCAAGTTTTATGTGAGTAATCATCAATAAAAGACACATAATATACAACCCGCTTAGTGAAGTTGCTGACATCGGTCCACACACATCCGAGTGCACGATGTCCAATACTCTTTTGGCTCTGCTATCCCTGCTGGGAAAGGAGTGCTACATGTTCTTGCCTTGTGCGCAACCTTTGCTCACGCCGTTTGGTTTTGGCTGGATCTCTGGTAGTCCCATCACCATCTTGCTCACACTCGTTAGGGCCTTGTAATGTAGGTGAGAAAATATCCTATGCTATAATTCACTGGGATTCACAGTGTCGTGAATTAATGCTGAATCTGATCGCCCTTTCAAATTGTAGAGTCCTCCCTCTTGAACTCCAATCACCACAACGTCATCAAAAGTCTTCCCTCTAGGCCACATAAGAACTTGTCCATCAATAAATGCAATTTTGTAACACTTCTCATCCAATGCTGAAATCGAGAGAAGGTTCTTCTTCAATCCACGAACATAGAGAACTTCTTTCATCTTCATTGGCTTTCCTGAGTCTAACTTGTAGGAGGCTTCTCCTACTCCTTTGATCAGATACTGATAGTCATATCCCAATTTCACCTTGTGCGGTGAATCCTTATGAGTAAGGTTAGATAAGGAGTCTTTATAACCTGTCATGTGCTTGGAAGCATCACTGTCCACCAGCCAAATGTCACTTCCATGAGTGACAGTTCCTGTAAGGGTTGAGATAAGAACATACTCCTCATCACTTGATTCATTTTCCTTTGCAACCTTCTTGGGTGGCTCATCATCTTCAGTTGTATGAACATGATGCCTTTTACCTCCTTTCTTTTCTCTTGGTCTCTGAATGAGGGAACAATTCCTAGCAATGTGTCCCATTTTATGACAACAAAAACATCTGATATTTGGGTTATTTCTTCGGCCCTTCTGAAACTTCTTGGGTGAGGAGGGCTCTTTCTTGCTGTTTCCTTTCTTGGTGTGGGCGGCTAGGGCTTGATCATCATCTGTCATCTTCTCTTCTCTTGGGTCTGTCCTTGCTTCTTCTTGGTTGCAATCTTCCCATAGCCTACTGAACTTGGGTAGCTTCCTTCTTGAGCATATCCCTTGAATAAATGCATCCCATGAGGGAGGCCATTCAAGGTGGTTATCACCATTTCTTCTCCATTCATTGTGTCACCAATGGCTTCTATCTACTCCTTGATCTGGTTCACTCTTGAGAAGTAAGAGTGGATGGTTTCTGAATTCTGCATCCTCACGTTCTTTAACTGAGTTCTCAAGGTCATTCTTCAGTTGATGTTGTTGCCTTCAAACAGTCAGGTTAAGGCATCCATCATTTCTTTTGGAGTGGATAATGAAGATATGTGATGAATAAGATGGTCCTTAATGGAGTCTGCAATAATTTTCTTTGCTTTGACCATATCCTTCTTGTGCTTTGCTTTAGCCTCATCTCCCTCTGGTTCTGAAACCTCTTCTTTAGTGAACTTCTCTAGATCATGTTCTTCTAGGAGGAGGGATACTCTGTACCTTCAGGCTCTGAAGTTGTCATCTCCCTTCGACTTCTCATCAATCTTGGTTCTAGTAGTCATCCTGCCCCTAAATCACAAATTCTGGATTCTGAAGATCTGATCTAGGGAAAAGATGCGCTCCACTAGGGCACACATGTTGGTGGTCTTGTCTTGTTTCGAAACCACTCCTATCAAGAAAATGACTCCTTTTTTCTTCTAGTTCTGCGAACTGTCTTCTATTTAGGCCTGCTCTGATACCATGTTATAATTTTAGAAGTTACAGTTATGTTCTTTAACATTCATTAACAATTGCATGTAATAGGATCACTGAAAGATAAACAATCACATAACACAAGATATATCCTGGGAAACCCTCTTGGGGGAGAAAACCCAGCAACCAATTCTTCAGTATAGATTCCTTCAACCAGTACAATGTTACGTTATAGCTCTCCACAAATAGACCAAAACCAAGATACCAAAGACCAAGAAACCAAGACCTCCTGCGCTAGACCTCCTTTGCTATTTTCCAATTACACAAGAGAAGGCGAGTTGTGTGTGTATACAAATGAGAGGAATTCGACCTCTATTTATACACATAACTTGACTCCCGAAAATATGAAACCCTAAGCGGGGCCGTTTTGACTTTTACAATAAGGATAACAATAAAATAATAATTTCTTTTGAGCCGATTTATACAATAAGAATACAATAACCTTCTCGAGGTTTGACCAATACAAATACAAAAGAATATCTTCCATAGTTACATTAAAATATCAACAGCTATTACGTTTATTGCAGCATCTAAAACTAATTACATGAAGTATGATCTCAAATTTTCGATTTTGGTTGTGATGTCTTCCATATTTTTCGGATGTGATGTCATATGAATGTACTTGTAATTTGGTATGAGATAAACTGGTTCTTTTCATTCCTGATGACAATAATTTTTACTGATTGTGTCTTCTTTGTAATTTGGTACGATAAAGAGATTCATTATATATTTATGACTCATGTAGAAATTTATCTTTCTTAGGCACACATTGATGTTAAGGATTAGAGGATGTAGACATTATTGTTGATGAAATTATCACATGTGAATGCACACTCTTCTCAAGGTTAACACATTTTAAATTTTATATTTTGATGTTGCATTTAAAGGTAAAAAAGATGGTTCATGCTGGACAAGAGGTTGTTGTTGTTGGAGGTCCCCAAAGCCTTCATCGTCATGAGAAGTTAGCAATTGCTGTCTCTAAAGCTCTGCGCAGTCACTCTCTCCATGAGACAAATACAGATGGTCGTTTTCATGTTCGGACTAGAACATATCTGGATGGTTCTATTCTTAGAGAAGTACGTAGTTGTCCTTCAAACCTTATTTGGTGTTCCAGTGATTTACATCTATGCTATAGATTACACAAAATCATATTTATTGTTTCAATTAATTACTACTATCGTATCAGATACATGAAAGCACCTGAAATGATTTTTAAGAATTAAAGTTGTCTTTTTAGCATTTCAAAGTAGTGCATTCTCTTGTTCTACAGCATTTTTGGTAGTCATCTTGAGTGTGAGATGGTTGATAGGTATATCTTGGCACCTTGCAAGATTGCTTTAGCTCTGTCTTTTGTGTCATGTATAGATCGAGCAAGGAAAAATATTCCTAAATTGGTTCCAACATCAGCCTAGTTAGAAAATGTATTCGACGAATTAATTGGAATACATTTATGCTGAATGTATATCTGATCATATCCAGGGTTAGTCGGGCCTTATTACATGGTTAAATGTGTTTTTTTGTTTGTGCATTTTGAACATTAGAATGAAAGCATGGTTGGGTTGTGTAGAATTAATGACTGAATACTACTCGATTGGGGCATACATATAATTTCTAGTGCATAAACAGTCATCTTAGTTGTATGGTTTTAGTTCTGGATAGTTTAGATTTATAGTGGGCTGGCGTGAAGAAATTGAATGGTCAAACAATAGATCACTCCTATGAAGTACAGACTTCCCTAAATCTTGTATTTAGATGTTCTTGAGGCATAAATACTGTTTGTTTCCAAAAGTCTTCCTTAATTGCTTGGAAAAGCGTGGCACTGATTTGGGGATTTGTAGATAAAGGTTGTGCTCAAGATGTGTTTGGGCTTCTAATCTTGAACATAGTCTTCCCATTTGTATATGTTGATTATAAGTGAGAGTGCCTTCTATGCATTAGAAATTCTTTAATTTGCCTCGATCTAGATGATTGTTTAGAATCCCTACACAAGTGACTTCCCATAATAGTTTGCCACAAGTCAAATGAATCACCCTCTCTCAATAAAGATGGATTTGAATCCCTATAATGTTATACATGTAAACAATTTGTTCGATTATTATTTGAATTTTGTATCACCTAGTGGCAAATGGAATATTTTGGATTTTCTACTTTAATTCCTAGGCAAGAGCGTTACGATCCTTTGGAATGTAGTTGATGTTGCCTTAGGCCAAATGATATTTTGTGGGTAGCTGGTGAAAAATTTGATTAACAAATATGATTTCAAGCTTGTTTTATGAGATAGATCTATACAAAGGAGTATACAACAACTCTGCTTCCTATAGGCTTTATTTTTTCAAAAAACATTATTTGCATTGTTTTTATTTCATGGTAGACAAATGCTCATTTGTTTAGAGAGTGGGTTTCCACTGATTTCAGTGCATTTTCACTATTACAGAAATCGAGCACATAAAGAAACCAAGATAACTTGAAAGAGTTTTCCATATTGTATATTAGATTGAGAAAGCGAAAGCTTTCTTATATAGGATTATGAGCAAGTCGAGTCAATCCACTTTATGAATCTAGGATAGATCGAGAAACACAATAAAGTGAAATAAAACATAAAAGCATAAAATAAACTAAAGTCAATGTGAATTTACTAATGCCCAAGTCTAATATCTAATTGATCATTATAAGCTAATATTTACTTTAATACCCTCCCTTAATGGCCAATCTACTAACTACACCAAGCTTACCTCAAAATTTTACATATTTTTTCAGGGCCCAAAGACTTGGTGAGAATCTCTGCAATTTGGTCCTCTATGGGATAGTACTGCAGCTTGATAGATGCATCCTCTACAAGCTGTTTGATGAAGTGGCAATGTACATCAATATGTTTGGTACGCTTGTGGAAGACTAGATTCTTGGCAAGTTTGATCACCCCTTGATTGCCACATAACAGGGGTGTTGGCTCTGTTTGCTGCATCTGCATATTTGAAAGCATCCTCCTAAGCCGAACTGCCTTACATGCTCCTTTCATTGCTCCTCGATATTTTTCTTTTGTCGATGAAAGGGCTACTGCATGTTGCTTCTTGCTGGTCCATGTGACTGCACCTATGCTAAGGCTGAAAACATATCCACAAGTGGATTTTCTATCATCAAAAGAACCTATCCATTCTGAATCTGTATACCCACACAGTCAAGGGTCTTTGCTTATGTTGTACAAAATGCCAAAGTCAAGTGTCCCTTTCACATATCTCAACACTCGCTTCGCTGTAGTCCAGTGCTCTACCTTGGGCACTGTCATGAATCTGGAAATGAAGCTCACAACGAAACTAAAATAAGGTCTAGTGGTTGTAAGATATATCATGCTACCCACTAGTTGCCTGTATACCGACTCATTAATTTCCTTAGAGTCAATCTTGGTTGAAAGTTTCATCCCTTTCTCCATAGATATAGGCAAGATTTTGCAATTTGTCATTCTAAACCTGTCAAACAAACTATTGGCATATTTTGTTTGTGAGACAAAAATGCTGCTACTTGTTTGCCAAGCTTCTACACCTAGACAGTAGTGTAGGAGGCCTAGATCAGTCATGTCAAAAGTTTTGCTCATATTGGATTTGATTTGTTCTATAGCACTTTCCTAACTACCTATAATAATGATATCATCTACATATATGACCGGAAGGATGATATCATTACCAGCTCTTTTGGCATACATATTGGAATCTAAAGGACTCCATTAGAATCCCTATTCATCCAAGTATTTGTCAATCTTGATGTACCATGCCTTAGGTGCTTGCGTTAGACCATATAGAGCCTTCTTCATGTTGATATTATGGTAGCTGCGGGAGGTATTAAACCTCCACGTGTAACCTTGACAAGAATAGAATATTCCGGGAAGCAAGAAGAAATCCTAAAGCATTGCACATAACCCTAGAAGACAAGTCGGCTAAAGAAAATAATTAATATTGAGCTTTTAGCCTCCAAAAAGAGAAGTCGGCCCAGACAACTAAGGAAGAGCAGTATAGATACAGGATGTCAAAGCTCATTTGGATACACAGCTCGCAACTGTAGAAATCTAGTGCGCACTGCAGAAATTTAGTAAGTGTGCAAGCCTGGAGAGTAGCTGGAGCTACAACTACTGCAACTTGTATTTCCGGTTTTAGGCTTGGACTTTCTCTTAGTTATGGTTTGGACTTTCTGCCTTGTGCGCTAGCTCTGGAGAGAGGTACGCTACATTGATTGGCTATTAGGCCTAGTGTTTGCTTCCAGAATTATTCTCTGTCAAGGTTAAGGTGCTCGGGGTGGCTTCGGCCTATGGTTGGGTGACAATATTGCTATATTGTCTATGGTTAAACAAGCACACCTACTTTTCTAACAGGTTATGGGCCCACACTATCTTCGAACAGTCTAACCGCTGGAAGATAGATTGGGAGGATTTGCTCAGTTACAGTTGCAGTTGCAGTCAAAGTTTTTGTCGTAGCAACGAAACCCTAACCCTCTTGTTGAGGCACCTTAAGTGAAGAGATTGACCTAATTTCTGGATAGCCTAGTCCGTCGTAACCTAGCGCACCTCCTGGTACTCTCAGCAAACTAAGACGTCAAGTTTGAGTTTTTGGTCAAAGTCAAAGGTTGACCAAGTCAAAGCAGTCATGACTTAATCTATGAAGTTAGAAAATAAGTTAGAAGGGGCTTCTAACTTCAGAGCATGGAAGACAAGGATTGACCTCATCCTTGCCAAGAATAAATTGTTGGATATCGTGAAAGGAAAGATCGTGGAACCACAGTTTGAAGGAAAAGAGAAGGAACCTCAGAACGTTGCAATTATGGAGAAGTTCAAGGACAATGACATCAATGCCATGAGTATCATAGTAGAATCTGTAAAAGACCACTTGATACCCTATCTTGACTCATCTAAGAAGATGTACGATGCCCTAACTAACCTCTTCTCAGTCAGAAACATTGGACAAGTAATGAGTCTTAAGAATGAGCTCTGTGACATGAAAACGAATGATGATGACAACATAACATCATACCTTGTGAGAATCTCTCAGTTAAGAGATCAACTACAAACTATTGAAGAAATCATTTCAGGGAAGGAACTGATAAATATAGTACTCAATGGCCTTCCCAAGACATGGGATGCATTTGCCGCAAGCATGAACACAAGAAAGGAGTATCCCACATTTGAATAACTTTGGACTTGTTATGCACAAGAAGAATCAAGGATTAAAGAGAAGTTCCAAAGGAATGATGATGATCAAGCCTACACAACAAAGTTCAAGAAATTCAGGAATAAGAAGAAGTTTGACTCAAGGAAGAAACCAAATCAAGAGAAGGATATGTCAAAAATACAATGCTGCAATTGTCGAAAATATGGTCCCTACAAGAATCACTCTCTTGAGTTAAAGAAAAGGAAGGAAACACACGAAGCAATAGTTGCCAAAGAAAAGGAACCCTCAAAGAAAGTCAAACAAGATGAAGCAGATTTCTTCTTCTAGTCAAGGTAACAATATTCTTCTGTAACATAGTCGTTGTACATACCATGTTTACATAGTTCATGTATATCTATTTCTTAGAAGATAAGATGGTTAGTGAAACAACACCTATAGAAGAATAACAAGATAAGGATTACTATTACGATGATTACTAGTCAAGTAATGTATTTGAAAAGATGAAGTACGCTGACAATCCTTGGTAACAATTTCTGTGGAAGCTATTATATAAGTAACAACTGCCAGATAAGTCGAAATCAGAATCAAACTTGAAGAGACCCAGAAGAAGTCAAAACAGAAAGAAGTCAACAATCAAGAGGAAATTAGAAAAAGACTTGTGACACTTTGCAGAAGGCAATAAGGTTGTAGACGAAAGCATGGACTCTCTTAAATGGAGGGAGTTGATTATAGAATTCCAAAAGGAAGAGCATGCATTCATACATGAAACAAGGATTGGGAGGGAGCTAATCCTAAATGATATGATCCATTGAGGATTATGAAGTATATGTCCATGTTCCCATTGAAAGTAGCCTCCATGATAAGCAACACGTGTTCAGAAGAAGTATTCTTCAAAAAGAAGCCTTAAAGTATATTTAGTTGTCCATCTACATCCATGATCCTATGACGAAAGGAAGAAGTTGAAATCTTGAGGTCATGGACCCTATAGAAGACTCCATGGACCCAAGAGCTAAAGAGAAACATGAGGAAGAACCTGAAGGTTCCAAGAAAGAAAGAAAATCCAGAACAACTAGTTATTCTATCGAGAATCACAAGACTACCAGCTTGGTTTGAATCCACTAGAAGCAATCAAGCAGAAGAAATGGAAGTTATGATAAAGAACAATGTATGTAAGAAAATGTGAAAAAGACTTGTGAATGGAAGCATTGCGAGATTCAGAGGTTCTTCCACAAGGAGGGAGAAAAACTATAACGACAACTCACCAGTATCCATGGATTGGAATTTACATGTAAAAGATTGTTGTTCCCAAATAAAGCAAGTGAGAAAGAAGCTTATACCAGAAAGAGACCCATGTATGCAGATAAAAGAAGACCTTGTATGGATTCAAACAACCTGATGCAGAGTATCTCATATACAACAAAAGCGTGGTGAAAACTTTCTATAATAGAGATAGCGTATTAGAATAGTTACTTAGAAGTCCGAGATGATGGATTGCTAATCCATGGCAAACTCTCATGATGACAAAAGAAGTGCTACTTGGATATGTTTCAGTTTGAGCCTTGCCACAATGTCATGAGCTAGTAGGAAACAGAGGTGCTGAATTCGACCATGATATATTGTAATGATCAGAACTATATGAAGCCTTCAGAGAAAACCAGTGTTCCATGACAAATCGAAGTACATTGAGATCAAGCATTATATTCTCCGTGATGAAGTCCAGAAAAGAGAAGTGGTTCTCCAATATATCTCCATAGATGAGCAGATAACAGATATTTTGGTAAAGCCTCTGTCCAAGATGAAAAGTTTGCGTACTTAAGAAACAAGCTGGGGCTCATGGAGATGACTTCCTTATTGAAAAAGGAAGAGATTACTCCCAGGTTGGGAGGGAGTACTGATGTGTTATTGATTTATGGACAATCATTTTTCAGTTCGAAAAATGGTCCAGGATTAGCAGTTCCTTTCCAATTCGGAAAGTGGTTTGAGATTTCTGACGGACATGCATTTTCTAGTTTGGAAAATGGTCCAGATCGGACAATCATTTTCGTAATGAAAATGGTTCGATAGATTGTTGATGTACCATAGACAACGATTTCCCTTGTGGCCAGTGTGGGGGAATGGTCTAGGACAATCATTCTTCTTGGCAGTCACTCTGAGTAGTGGTCAAGTAGAATGGTCCGCCTCGCCGGGCAGTCATTCTTTCAAAGTTCATAATTGTGAGTAGTTTCGAAGAATGGTCTGTTTTGGAGGTTGGTGCAGGACAACCATTTCCATAGGAAATGATTCAGATAGTCATTCCCTAGGGCAGACTCATGCTCTCCAGGTTGCACTGTCATTAGTGTTGGAGGAATAGCCTAGTTAGGTGAATGGTCCAAGTTCAACAATCAGGGAGAGACATTCCCTAGGGCAGACTCATTCTCTCCAGGTTGCACTATGATTAGTGCTGGAGGAATGGCCCAGTTAGGTGAATGGTCCAGGCTAAAAAATAAGGGACAATTATTCTTCTATGCTTGAGAAGAATAATCCAGATAGCCCATGGTTGATGTTTTACCTTCTGAGGGCAGATGCTCTTCCAGATCTCACAGATGTGAGTGGAAGAATGACTCAGATGACTTAGTTTATATCATGATATTGTTTTGTGGAGGTTGATATGAGATGATATGATTGTGTGGAGACTGTATGTAGTAGTATGCCACTGTGGTGGATGTATTCCACTGGTTATGACTATGTGTCACTGGTTAAGTCGACGTGTTCTACTTGGTGAGGTTGTGTACCACTGGATAGTAATTGTTTACTACTATGAATAGACATAGTTATGTTCTATTGGATGGCATTGTTTTGATTTCCATGGAGACCATCACTAGTGTTGGAAATGATTACCAACTAGATGGATAGTCAGTGTGCTGGTGGACAGACATTCTCCAGACGAAAAATGGTCCAGGACAGTTATTCTTCTAGGACGTATGTCCGGATTAGAAGAATAGTCCTTGTAGCACATGGCATGGCTTCCAACATCTGTAAGGACAATTATTCTTATAGGACATATAAGAATGGTTCTTGTATCACTCTGTGGAGTGGGTGACTTATTGAGCATCATGCCTGATTACTCATATGGAGTATGGCTTTGAGAGATGATGCATTTGATGCTATCAGACGATACTGATAGTGATAATGGTGCTCATGATTTGATCATGAGATAGCCTGTGTGGCTATGATGATGCTACCATTTGAATGGTATGTTTGTGCTCAAGACCATTGTTTTCAATACCTCCCTAGCTAGGAGGGAGTGTTGATATTATGGTAGCTGCGGGAGGTATTAAAACTCCACGCATAACCCTGACAAGAATAGAATATTCTGGGAAGCAAGAAGAAACCCTAAAGCATTGCACATAACCCTAGAAGACCAGTTGGCTAAAGAAAATAATTAATATTGAGCTTTTATCCTCCAGAAAGAGAAGTCGGCCCAGACAACTAAGGAAGAGCAGTATAAATACAGGATGTCAGAGCTCATTTGGACACACACATCTCGCAACTACAGAAATCTAGTGCGTGTTATCGTACAGTTTGTAGCTAGGTCAAATGGCTATGCAATAGAAGGCCAAACTGGCATAACAAGAACCTATCCCACTCAATGTCACCATGATGGGGAGGTTCTTTCTCTTTAGGGAGGTTAGGCCCAGGGGAGACGTCCTCGGTAACCTGGAGTTTTGAAGAGGCAAGAGTTTAAAAGTCAAAAGTAAAGTTCCTCCTTCACAGGTCACCACCAAAATAGATAGTCCCGGCTAAACAACCAATAATGAAGTGAAGCCCCAGAGAAGAACACCTGCCCGAAACAAAGCAACAACAAACCAATATATGCAAGCTATGATTAAATGGGTTAGTACTTCATAGGACTATCTGATATCAATATATACACAATTACAACAATAAATATTGACGAAGTCAATGTTTGTTAATACAACAATGGAATAATATCACTCCACAAATAAATATCAAGATGATGTAGCAATCAATGTATCCAATCAATCCCTCATTCAATAAATGCTTTAAACATCATTTAATTGCTTATAAAATGAAACGTTGCTGCAAAAGATGAAATATTCTAGGTATGACGTCAGCAACTTAGGGTTAGTAGTTAGGGTTAGTGTAGTTAGGGTTTCAATTCAAAAAGGAGTTTGAGAGTGTTTGGATTTGATTTAACTTCAACGCTGGAGGCTTAGATCAGTGCCTTAGGGTTAAATGGAGTCAGAAAGTGAAGGACGCACAAGTTGAAGGGGACGAGATTCCAAAGGACTAGAGGGAAAGGTTTCAAGGTGCTGCTAAAGCAGGGCCTCAAAGACGGAACCCTAGGGGAGAGAGGCTCACTCCAGTGTTGCTAAAGCAAGGCCTCGTGCTCTCTCCTCCTTCCCAACAAACAACTAGCTCAATGAAAAACAAAGTCAAGACAAGAGGGTTTAAAGAGGGAGAGTGTTGCTAAGGCAAGGCTCTTTCATTAAACCCTAAAAGAAAACGGCCCTAGGTGTAGATAACCTAGGCCTGGGACGTCCACTTCCTCTTGAAGTTCAAAGGTACGGCTAGCTTAAGGGAAGAAGAAAGAAGGAGTGTAGCTATGGCTAGGCTCTCTTCTTCTTCTTCAATGGCTAAAAGGTTTTTCTATCAGGGGACATGAGAGAACGACCTACTTGTGTGTTTGTCCCCTAGGGTTTTGATTGAGCAATATTTATAAATAGATGCAAGAAATTAAACTACAACCATTCAATCAAGAAGTTTTGCAGAAAAATACTTACAAATCATCAAGAAACTAATCATGCAAACCCTAGTTGTAAACCTTCCTCCAAGAAAAACACCATAGAATGCCAAAAATCTCCTCTTTCAACAAGTGCGCCTTCCTTAGTTCAGCCAATAACCCCAAAAGGGCGCAAAAATCAGACCTCGCTAATGAGTGAGTGATGTGTTATGTTTAAAATGAGGCTAAAACTCCTCAATATATACTGTATCAATGACCTTAATTAATTTTAGGTCATAAAAATGGCCGACAAGACCATAATACTGTTTTTACATTAAATTGTCAAACTAAAACCCTAACTGAGCTGTAAACAAGGTAAAATCCCTTTCAAGGGAGGCGCTAGCCCCTTTTAGGGCAGATGAGACATCCAGGAGCAAAACATTAGCCCCCTAGGGCCCCTCCAACATGCCACATGTGCCACTGCTGCCCAATCTGCCTCCATGAATGTCCGTGAAGCTGGATGACGTCATGGTGAGGATGGGGGCGTCCAGAGCTTTCCAAGGCCAACGTTCCACTGAAAAGGGGTCATTCCCCCTAGGCCGGGCTTCGCCAAAGTGCCTCTGATGGAACGTCCTCTTCTTCTCCAGTGCAAGACCCTAATCAACCACTGTCCTGTCTCTGCCCCCTGATGGGGTCTCAACATCCATCTGGTGGGCTCTTCAGCCACATGGAGGTCCGAACTGATCATCTCCCCATGTGTACCGGTCCAAATGGTACCTGTCCGTCGGGCATGATCCTGCACATCAGAAGCTACGCCCTCCATGGGCTCATTAGTCACCGAGATCATAGCAATGTTAATCACGTTTCATCAGCAATATTATCAAACATATGCATAAGACCCTAATACATCAGTCAATAGCTCAAAGACATTACAAAAACCTACAATACAAGACTGGAGAAAAAGACAAGACGTCCTATTGGGCTAGTATCCACAAAAAAGAGGAAGTTTCCAGGAAGGTTTCATCTAAGCCATGTAAGTGGGGTGATGTGGCTAGGGATGTCCAGACATGTGGGTGAAGTGAGAGCCAGGGATGCATGATGTTATCTGTGGGTGCCTTTGTAGAAGGTGAGCTGTACCTGTCATGGATGCAATTTTTCCAAGCCCATTCTTGCCTTTATTCTTTTCTTTTATTTGCTTTTTCTTCTTCTTTTTCTTTTTATTCAAGGGCTAACCAGAGGACATTGCCTTGGCATGGTGACCAGAGCTGATAGTGTTACCCACAAGTACTTTCACAGAGATGAGAAGGCTGGCTCGTGATGAGACCCCCTTTCTCTTGGCCATGCAACCAGAGGTCACTGCCCTGGCATGGTAACCAGATGGTGGCAATGTCATACTGTTAGGTACCCATGAACATAATAGGCTGGCTTGTGATGAGACCCCCTATCCTCTTGACTAGGTCTTGTTTGTTATTTTCCGGGTCCCTCTTGTTTCTTGTTGAGAGGCTTTTTATTGCCTTCTCGGGGATCCCTGGGCGAAGCATCTCGAGGTTTCATTTCTAGGCTTTTAACTTTTACTAGCTGCTTTTACCTTCTGGGCCTCTAGCCCCTTCTTCCCATGAGATAAGGTGCAATCCTACAAACAGGTCAACCCAATGCCTGGACAAGGGGAATGGGACAAGTGAGCAGGAGATAAGATGAAATAGTGGTGCTATGAGGGGAGCGGACGATGGCTTTTCAAAAATCCCCCAGTGGCAAACCAAGACCTATGGGCACAGGCTTGCTAGGATACCTTGTCAATCTCCCAGAGCATGGTCAAGTGGGCTAATGTAAGATCCAAGCAGTTGTTTAGAGATAAAAGGAATCAGATGCATATATTTAAAGGTCTTAATGATCAAAAGTGACACATACCATGATACCTGGACCAATTACCTCATGAAGCAAGAACCTTGTCTGATACAAGACCAAGCCGATGGTGATGGATGCTGCTATTGCTGACAAGATAAAGCTGATGGAAGAAGAAAAGGATGGGCCCTCCAGGGCCATACTCAGGTCAATCCTGCTCTCGGTACTCCATGTCTAGGACCTGTGGGCCTTGAGACATGATCTCCTGGATATCCCTAGAAATTGGGGATAACAGTGCGCATTGCAAAAATTTAGTAAGTGCGGAAGTCTGGAGAGTAGCTGTAGCTGCAGCTACTGCAACTTGTATTTCCGGTTTTATGCTTGGACTTTCTCTTAGTTATGGTTTGGACTTTTTGCCTTGTGCGCTAGCTCTGGAGAGAGGTGCGCTACATTGATTGGCTATTAGGCCTAGTGTTTGCTTCCAGAATTATTCTCTGTCAAGGTTAAGGTACCCAAGGGTGGCTTGCCCTATGGTTGGGTGAAAATATTGCTGTATTGTCTACGGTTAAACAAGCACCCCTACTTTTCTAACACTTCAGTCTACAGACCAAATGCTTCTTCCTTGAAACCTGAAAACCTTGTGGTTGATACATGTAGACCTATTCCTGCAAATCTCCATTGAAGAACACACTCTTCACGTCCATATGGTGGGCCTTCCATCCAAACTATGCTGCCATGGCTAGAACAAGTCGGATGGTGCTCATCATTGTTGTAGGAGCAAATGTCTCCTCATAGTTAATGGCTTATCGCCGAAAGAACCCTTTTGCAATCAATCGTGCTTTGTATGTGTCAGGTGTACCATTTACCTTGTACTTGACCTTGCACACCCATTTGCAACCATTGGGTTTGTTTCCTGGTGGAAGAGCTATGAGGTCCCAAGTCCGATTTTTTATCAAACTCTTATGTTCGACTGCCATGGTCTTTTCCTGTTCAGGTCTCCCTTTTAGCTCCTCAAATAGTTGTGGCTCATAAATTTCTTGAACATTGGCCATTAGAGAAAAGTTGACCGTGTTTGGTTTATGTTTGTTCTTTCCTCTCGATGATTGCCACTATGGAAGTATGTAACAAGACAGCAAGGGCTTGGGGCAAAGTTTGTTGGGGGAGGAATGTTCTTTGAACATGTAATTTATGCAACATTCAATACAAGAGCACCTACTACCAATGTAAGGGCCATTTGTTGGGCCTTGACTGTGGACATGGAGCATGCAAAGCAGTGAGTGCTACCAAACATAAAGAAATGGAAAGAGAGGATAATATTGGCTTGGGGAAGGTGGCAACAACAAGTAGGAAAAAAAATAAGGATCCTCTTCCATTCTCGAGGAAGCCATCTAGCAGATTTGGGAATGGGACTGCAATTCAACCAACAAGAAAGAGGCCAACTCCAAGTGGTGGTCCAATGGACAAGATCTTTCAACAAGAGAAGCGAGACAAGGTTGATCTTACCATTGGGTTCTTTTTCTATCTCAACTTCATTTCATTTAATGTTGTACGATCTCCTTTGTTTATTGAGATGTGTTGAGCTCTAGTTGAACAGGCTCCAACTGGGTATGTGCCTCCTAGTTTAGAGAAGCTTAGAACGACATTTTTGGTTAAGGAAAAGAAGGAGATGGATAAAATCCTAGAGCCTATTCAATCATCACGACCTTCATCCGATGTCAATATTGTTTATGATAGATGGATTGATGTAGCTCGCCATCCACTCATCAATTTCATTGTGTCTTCCCTAAATGGACCAGTCTTCTTGAGAGCGATGGATGATTTTGTAAAATACAAGGATGCACAATATATGGGTGTGTTGTTCATTAAAGTTATTGAAGATGTAGGTGTTGATTATTGTGTTCAAAATATTAAAGATAGTGCATTTGTTTGAAGGTTGTTGCCATGATTGTGGAAGCTAAGTATCCATAGATATTTTGGACACCTTGCATTGTTCATTCTTTGAATTTAGCACTTAAATCTATTGCTTTGGATGTCACATGGATGGAAACTCTTATTGATGATACACACCATATCTGCAATTTTGTACAAAACCGTACCAATACCCTCACAATCTATAAAGAGTACACACATCTATCATTGTTGAAGATTGCAGATGCTTTATTTGCCTCCTCATTCATCATGCTTAAGAGGTTGAGGGAGGTCAAGACTACTTTTGGGGCCATGGTTATTTTAGAGTTTTGGTCTTTTTGGAGAAAGACAGATCAAACTTCTTCAAAAAGGTAAAGGATATAGTGTTAGATGATGGTTGGTGGTAGAGGGTAGATCTTACCATTAAGATAATGGACCCTATCATTTCTTTGTTGTGATTTGTAGACACTGATCAACCCATCTTAGGAGATGGTTATGAGGGGTGGGATTCCATGATTGAGTTAGTGAGGACCATTATTTTATAGAATGAGTTCCCTAAGTACAAGACATCAACAAAGGCCTTATTCACCACCATACATGATATTCTCATCACTAGGTTGGATAAGAATTGCACACCTTTGCATTTCTTGGCTCACTCGTTGAATCCCAAATACTACAATAATGATTGGCTCAATGGTGGGTCTTCATGTAGATTCCCTTCTCACATGGATGGTGAAACATCCCTAATTCGTCGGATCTAGATATCTACTGTTGAACTAGTGTTTTGACTCTCGGATCTGATACTCTGGGGGTTTCTGGATGCGTTTTAGTTAATTGTTTAACATGCTTGGTGATTTTCGCATGTGTGTGTCATACAAATAAGGTTTGGACATATATATGAAGCATGCAAAGTAATGAACAAACACAATCCAATAGCATGTATTATATGGAAAAACCAGGAAATACAACTGAAATGCGGAAAGCAGAGAAATAATCATCAACTAGATCTCATGGATCTTCAGTGGAATACAATGTGACTAATACAAAATACCCGTGAATAGAAGATGTGGATAAATCTGCACAAGCATGGATAGATCGACATAATGCAGTTTTGGAAACTCACGACAACTGCTGCAAATGATGGAAAACTCACCCTGGTGGCTATACTCGACAGATCCGCCTGGAAACTATCCCAAACTAAGTGCCTTGGTCCCTAGGCACCTCCTGATGGCTGTCGGAATGAAGATCTGACCCTTGGAGCTCTGGATGAAGTTTGAACACCGGATGACATCCCCTCGGGGGTTGCGCACTGCCTAGGCTCTGTGAGTGTGCCCTAGTGATTCCATCGACGAAATCCAATGATAACTGTCTCAAAATGTGCGCCCTGGCCTCCTCTGTACTGGGTCGGAAGGGTTTCCTTTGATCTAATCCAGAAAACCCCCTGGAACCCCAAATGTCCCTCCTCAAGAGCTGTGCACTTCTTGTCTGTCTGATGCGCCCTGGTGGATTCCACCATCAGAATCTGATGATTGGTGGCTCAAAAGAGGTTTCCTGGATGATCCTTAACTGAGTCGGAAGGAATCGACGAGATCAGCCCTGGTCTCGTGCCGCTACACAAAACCCTCTCTAACCCTTGCGCCTCACTGGCTGCGCTGCGCAATCTCTACAATAGATATGAATACTCCTGAATTGGCACGGTGAAATACCTGGATGGTATCTCCGATAGGCTAGGATGTGTCTTCCAACACCGAAACTAATCTAGGTGGTGGTTTCCTCCAGATATCCACGAAACATCAAAGAGGTTGATTTCCTCCTCTATAAACTGTTCTCAACATCAAATCATAACATAATAAGGAATTAGGTCAAATTCCTCCTTTTATACCTTTCCTGATCTAATTCTCCATTGACATCACTTAAACTAGGCGCTTTTCCTCTTAAGGTGAGTGATTAATTAATTAAGTCTCTCCCTCAACACCTTTTTCTTCTATTTCTCCGTTGACTTTAGCTTAAGTGACTTTTCCTATGTTTTTTGGATTAATTCATCGTTTAGCCACTTATTCACCCTTATTTCTCCTCTTGTTCCCTGTTTGTGCTTGACTATAGTCTACATGAACAAATAGACTACTGAGTCACTCCTTGCGGGCCTACTCTTGGGAAAGGGACATCATAGATGGAGAGATTTCACAATGTAGGAAGGAAACATTTAGAAGGTTATATTAGGATAGAGCATCCCTTGATGAGGTGGATGGGGGCTTCGTAGAGTTTTCCATTGGCACTGTTGCCGCCTTATACACACCTTTGGGAGACGTGGAAGAAATCTTCAATCCACTCGGTGTGTCCTTGGGGGCAAGTGAGAGTTAAGGTGCTGTCACCTATGTTACCGGATCCGCCCGGTCTGAACGCTGGATCCGCGGATCCGCGTTTCAGATCCGGATCCGGATCCGGATCCGCTCGGAAACGCAAAAAAAACGCCACCTGCCGATTCTGCTGAAACTGGAAACGGATCCTGCAAG
>ML777766.1:795584-829206 GCA_009831015.1 Picea engelmannii | reverse complement strand
ACTTATTACAAAGTGGAAATACGGAAAACGGGGCCTTTTCAGGGCCTGCTGAATCACTGAATTCTGCATGTATGAGCACTGCTTGCTCAATTTTCGGCGGCTCTTCAGGAAATCCAGCTTGTGCAACCTGGTGGATAACAGGCACTATGAGATTTGGAGGTTATGATGTGCTCAGTGACAGGGGGTTAAGAAGCCCTATACTTGGTGGGAAAATCATGGGGCATCATGTCCTATTCTACAACATTTAACCATGAGGTTCCTCTCTTTGCTTCATCCTCTTGTTGCAAGAGGAATTGGAGCACATATGGGAATTTGTACAGTTTGAAGAAGAGTAGGCTTGAGTAGTCTAGGGTAGAGACAATGGTGTATGTGCACTCTAACCTCCATCTTATTTATAAGCAGAGGGAGGAGTGGTTGAAGGGAAAGACAAAGATGTGGGATGTGTTTCCTGATGATATGGGTTTGGACAACAATGTTGAGTTGGCATTAACTAACTTGGATATTAATGAACCAGTGCTAGAGCCGATCAATGGTGATCCTCTTGAGGGGTCATCTTCCACACCAATAGATGTAGATCCTGGATTGGATATATAGGAGGATGATGGAGGAAAGAGTATTGGTAGTGGTGTTGATTTTGGTGATTCTGACGTGGAGGAGGACTATTGGCAGTTATGAGCTATGAGATTCTTTCATCTATGGTTCTAGTATCTACCCTATTTTCTATTTTACATTGGCATTCCCACCTATAGTATTGGTGACTTAGTATATATGTAATATATTTTGATTTTGATGACTTGAGGAGGAAACTGCAGTTGATTGTTCTAATTTCTTGTTTGTTTGTCATTTATTCATTATTGATGTAGTATCAATATTTTGTAAGTGTGCTAGTTTCTAAAAAATTTGGATATTTGTCTATATTTCATATTTGTATTTGTAATATATATATATATATATAATATTTTTTTTAATATGTAGTTAAATGTGTCGTTAGTGTTTTGTTTCTGGGGTCGACGTGTCCCGTGTCAGACACTCGTATTTCCATGTCCTCCGTGTCCCATGACCTTGTGTCATGTGACTTAGCTCAAAATGCATTTCCATTTTGAGTATGCACAAGCTTTCTTTCCATCTGCGTTAGGCAGAGGAGATGGTGATGGAACCTTGTTTCATTCATTGGATTAGGGATAATTTTACACTTTTGAAGTTCGATGTGGAATCTTTGATATGACAGGCCTTAAACTCTGTCTTGAGCCACATCTATATAGCTACTGCTGATACATATTATATTGTGAAGGCTTCATATAGTTTCTACTCGTGTTGAAAGATGTTCAAACCTCAGATCCATTTTGCATGAAAGGATAGGTAGAAAGGTGCAAGAGTTATTAATGAAAGGTGGATATTTAACTAGTATTTTTCATAAGCAGTTCTGGAAAGCCAAGCTTATTCACTTTCAAACCAAGTCACCTGACACGATGACACGGGACATGGAGGACACGAAAATACGAGTGGCTGATCGTGACACGGTCACCCCGGAAACAAGACACACACACACACACACATATATAAATTATATATATGAAAAAAATTGAAAATTACACATATGAAAATGAAATATAGACGTAAAGATTCATATTTTGTTAGAAACTAGAAGATTTACATGATACAAAACATGTAACATAATACATTGTAACATCAATGATGATCAAATGACAAACATTGAACACACAAGAAATTAGAATAATAAGCTGCAACATTCTCAATCTCATTAAGTCATCAAAATAAAAATGTATTACAATCTTTATAGATACTGAGTTAGAGTCACTTAAGTCTAACACTATAGGTGGGAATGCCAATGGAAAATACAAAATAGCCATAGGGTAGATACTAGAACCGTAGATGGAAGAATCTCATAGGTCATGAGTCGTGATTGTCAGTAGTCCTCCATGCCATAATCATCAAGATCAACATCACTACCACTGTGCTCTCCTCTATCCTCCTCCTCCTCCTCCTCCTCCTCTATATCCAATGCAATTTGTGCATCTGTTAATGTGGAGGATGATCCCTCGAGAGGATCACCATCATCAAAAGTGACTGGCTCTAGCACTGGTTCATTAAGATCCAAGTTGGCCAATGCCAACTCAACAATGCTGTCCAGACTCCAAACCCATATCATCAGGAAACACATCTCACATCTTTGTCTTTCCCTTCAACCACTCTTCTCTCTGGTTGTAAATAAGACGGAAGTTGGTGTGCACATACACCACTAAGTCACCTGACACGATGACAAAGAGAAGAGTTCAATAGAAGAGTTTATACGTGAGTGAAGGGTACATTTTTACTAGGGTCATGACAGAAGAGTTCAACAATCAATGCCACCAACATCGAGGTACATAAAAAGCTTGGTGCTCTTGATCAAATGCCAATTCCATACCCTCATACATGATAGAATCCAATGGAAACATTGCAATCCTGCCAATCTTGAAATCCTGAAAATCAATCTTGAATTTTGAATGGGACCTGAAACAATTAACGGTAATGTTAAAAATTTAAGTAAAATGATGAAAATGAAAGATAAAGGAGAATGTCACTTTTACTTTAAGAATTTAATATTAGCATTAATTACTAGGGTGGGTGAAATGGAGGGGGTGGGGACCTCTTTAAATAGCATTAGTAAGGCGAAATAACCCTCAGCTGCACACCGAAACACTTCACAACTGCATCTTGCATGAAAAAACACGAGCCCGGGTCCTTTTCTCTGCAGGACATGTGTCCTATTTTCAGGACACACTTCGGGCACGTGTCCGACACGTAGGATACTCGACATGCAGGGGTTTTGGACGTGTCCAGTTACTTAGTTTCCAAACTATGACTGTTGTACAGTGCACTAGAAGGAGACATCAGATTAGATTTCAGCAATCTAAGTTATGTGTTGGTTCACAGGAAGAATAACATCTGAAATTGTAATCAGTAGTGCTGGTACACTTCTGCTGGGTCTCTTAAGGGGAAATCATATTCCTTGATCTTATGAGAGGTAAAGGACCCTTTTTGCTGCTGATGAACTATTGTCTAGAAGGTGACTTCCCTAATCACATTGGAGCTGAGATCTCACCGCTATGCATCAGAAAAAGTGGGGTACAAGAAATGCTGAAGGTTGGTGCAGACATTCAAGTAAAAAATGCAACAGCATGATACAGGGTATTGGCTATTAAAGTTTCAGAGTAGTATCAGATCCTTTCCCAACAGAATTGATGGAGAAATGCAGGCCTATAGCAGTCAGCAGATTGCAAAAGGAATCTCTACACTTTGCACTACTGCAGACCCCGGCTTATTATTCTCAGACATGTTTCCAGCACACGAAGAGCTGTCATTTTCAGGTTTGTTTTAATATGCTCCAGCATCAGCAGTAGAGGGGCAAACTATGAGTATTCTTCAGGTCTGTTTGGGACTGTCTAAAACAGAGATAGGTGCTGATATCATGACCCTTGTTCCACAGAAGTTTTGGCAGCCTTTAGTGCATGTTTATTTCCATCAAATTGAGGATGATGAGTTAGAAGGGTTCACAATTGAAGGGTCATAAGTCCTCTGTTTTTCTAGACAACTAGCAGATTGGACACAGTTTCCAGCAGTAAAGTGTATCTCCAGCAGTTTTGAAGAGCAGGTCAAGGATTAGCATGTCGAATGCCCTCCATGGGAGAATGCTAAATGGCATCCATATGTGATCTTAATGAAGTATAGTTGCCTAAATTGAGGAGCTCTCAGCCTATTTTGGGTTTTAGTGCTATTTTTGGATGGAGAGTCCCATAGCTTGTTGTGGGAGAGAATCCATGATCTGATGGGCTTCGATATGACCATAAAAGGACATATTTCAAGGAGGAAGATGGCCCATCAAGGGAAGTGTCCAATCCATATCAAAAAGGTTAATAAAAGGCTTGGTCAAAGGTAAGTGAAGTGAGACGTTCCACCCTTGAGCATACTTTATGGAGAAATAATTGGATCAAGGCACCTATCCCAATGTAGACCCACCTTTTAAGGAGTTAGTTATTGATTATTTTGATTGTGATTAAGGACAAAGTGTAGCTTTAATAAGATAAGATAAGATAAGATAAGATAAGATAATTTTATTAATGTCCAACAAATGACCACAAAAGTAGGTCAATGGGACTGAAGATCACAACGAGTATAAGTACAGTGTGGGAGTGCAAGCGCAACTCCTAGATAATGATGAGAATAACATAAAGAAAGAAACCTAAAGTAGTGCAGCCTCAAAATGTATATAACCGTGACAAAAGTATGGTGATCCAAAATAAAAGTGAGTATGTCCAACTCAAAATTCTGTCAAGAGAGAGAGGGAGAGCAAGAGAGAGGTCTGACGATGAGGCTGTCAAGGTCTTTTCGGTCTGATGGACGAGGGCGAGGGGGGCGAATTGGGAACTTGCTCGCTGTCAGAGTCCTCAAGAACTAGCATCCGAGGCTGAAAGAAAGAAACTCTGGATAGATCTCTAGCAACTCATTTGAATTTGGGAGGTAGTCTGACAGGTGGGAGGTGCCCTACTCTAGATCCGTTTGGAGCTAAGCCCCCTAACTCTTTGAGGATGCATGGACTGATGTATGGTTCAACACCTCCGAACTTGTCTTGATGATAACGATTTGACTCCCCGAGGGGGAGGTTGAGGAGAGACACAAGGTCTCACCAATTTGTTGTCTAGGGCACTATGGGGATCTGCTTGTTGCGTTGATCTAATGGATCAACATGAAAGTATGAGGTGATCGTCCTGGTCATCCCAAGGTGGGGCATTGCATGCAGGAACTGAGATCCGTGGTTGAAAATCTCCTTGATGAAGAGGGCTAGGCATCTTTGGTCTTGGTACCAGAAGAAAGTAGGGAATGAGCACGCCGAGTCCCTATAGAGGTAATGGTAGCGTCCTCTGATCTCATAGTATATGGGGCACCTAAAGATGAGGTGCATCTCTATGTCTAGCTCTTGTAAGTGGCACATCCTATCCGACTGTGGTATATGGTGATCCGTCTCAATTTGGAGTTGATGGGATTCAATCCGGAGCTGTCCCAGAGGGATCCTGAGTGAGTGCATCCAGTGCCTGCGTGTATAAGGGGGGCAGGAAACGATGCCATCCCGTAGCTCCAAAAAATGCTCTAGATAGAAGGGCATCTTCAAGTCTAGGCTCATCAGAGGCGAGGTTCAAGTGACTTGAATGTACAGCCTGTAGATGTCCTCTCTGATAGCTTGATTCAGTACCTGTCTAGTCGGTAAGAGATGGTGTGATGCATCAAGGGAGAAACTGAACAGGGGGAGGCGCTTTGGGGAGATAGTCATCTACTGGAGAAGCCGAGATGCCTCTGAGAACCAACCACGTGTATAGCCTGAGGAGGGACTCGAAGCAAGAGCCTCGGAGGAGCAAAGAGCGAGATAGAGATATCGCTCTCTCCCCTTGTTTAGTTTTTGGGGAGATAGTCATCTACTAGAGAAGCGAAGACGCCTCTGAGAACCAACCACGTGTATGGCTTGAGTAGGGGTTCGAAGCAAGATCCTTGAAGGAGAAAAGAGCGAGGTACGGGTACTGCTCTCTTCCAATGGTAGTGTCTCTCAAAGATTTGACTCTACGAAGGAAAGAGACCAAGCAGAAGATGACCTGAAGGTGGAATTGGTGGACACCAAACTCTGCCTGAATCATGGGCTGTGGAACCGTACGTTTGCAACAGATGATATGTCTAAGAAGTATGGCCTGAACTCTCTCCAACCTAGCCCAGTCTGTTTGTAACAAGCTTGGCCTCCAGATCTCGGAGCCATAGAGAATTGTGGGTTTGATAATCGCCTCCATGATGTAGAGTTTGGACGAGATGTCTTGAAACTGACCTAGGAAGCACTGTCTCTTGATGAGGGCCACAAAACTGTATCCTTTATTGAGTCGAGGCTGAAGGGCTTGCCGCATACTGAAACGGGGCCCCATGAACTGTACGCCCAAATAAGTGTAGGTTGTGGTGATCTCAACAAGTCATCCTTAAGAGAGCACTCCACATCTTGGCACATATTTCAAAGGATGACCCACCTCTCAAGAAGTTTGTTGCATTATTATAAAGAGGAGTGGATCTAGGAGCCGCAAATTGTTATTTTATTGTAAGGAGCTGAACCTAGAACCTTATGTAAAGAGTAGACCTCTCCAATTTTATTCATAGTTGGATTAATGAAGAACACCTCTTTTGAGCCTAGTTGAATATCTTATGAAGGTGAATGTGGTTGTAAGGGATTCTATGTAAGTGTGGCATCCATTTTCTTCCATATTGATGAATATATATTGCTGGAAATTGTTTCTAATTCTGCTGCAATAAGGGCTTCAGTTTAGGGCAGCTTTGTCATTGGAGAAGAAGGTTGGAGAGGTCTTTCCTATTCAATCCTTTTGCTGTTTTACTATGTAGTTGAATCATTTATGTTATGCCATTTCTTTAAAAGGTTGCATGGTGTTTTCAGTTGGAAGTAAGATCACCCTTTGTGTGTTAAACATGTGCATAAGTAGAGCACCTCTGTAAGGGCCTCTAAACTTTTATTTGTAACAACCTTATTTGTCATTCATAGGTGAGATTTTGCATGTTGTATACGAGCACTTCTTACCGTCCCCATTCATCTATTTTTCGGCCCGCTTTGATTGACTCCATTTTCCCAAGTTGGATCGGCATTAGTCTCAGTCCTCCATCACTTTATTTTCCTATGCTACAATTTTCGTTTTGCTAAAGCGAACTCTTCATATCACATGGATCCTTCATTGCATAGCTTTAGTGATCCTATTCTAGGGATACCCCCCCTGTATTGGAGGAGAGGCAGCCTAAAGTTAGAGGGGGTGTTGTTGTGGTGACAATGGACAACCCCTCTTTGTTTCCTCAAGGTTGCACTTGTGCTTTGGGGCTTTATCACTTGAGAGCAACTTTGGGCAGTAACACCTCCTTTAAACATGAAGTTTGGGGGTGGCTACTACTTCATTAAGGATTGACTATCAAGAGTAGGTTGCACAAAGTTGTCATTACTTATTCAACATGTGCATTGTGTGGTAAGGATGAGCTAGTTCAACATGTTTTTTTGGAAATCTCAACTTGCGATAGTTTTTTGGGCATGGTTTCAGGTTGAATTTTATTTCCTTTTTGTAGCTTCGCTCTCATGGAAGGGGCCCCTCATGGGGGATGCTTGGATGGTCAAGGTCGGTTGCAAATTGCTTTGTCTTTTAGTTCATTTGTTTGCAATTGGTGTTTTGTGCAAACATCATTGTAATGTTATATTCAACGAGGTTGCTCTTCCCCTTACTCTCGAGGATTTATGGAGCTTTAAACATGAGTTGGCTTTACTCCTAATAGTTCACCTCAGTGCATTTTGTTGTGATGTTGAGTCCCTCTTGTGGGGGCCCAGGCTCATATGCTAGTCTTTTTAGCTTTTGTAGATTGGGACTTTCTTGGCACCCCTGTTGTCTGCATGATCTAGCCACCTTGAATCCTGAATTACTTATTTGGTCTTTGAAGTAATATATGAAGCATTTCCAAAAAAAAGTTAAGTGGGTTGGAGTCTTTTGAATGCCTTTATATTGATGCAGTTTTGTATACATGTGAAACTTCTTCCCTAGAACTCTATGTAAAGCCATCTACTAAAGGTCTATTCACATGTACCCCATGAGATTGCTATATTTAAAAATGTCTCTTATACTTCATAATCATTTTCTCCCATAGACTTTCAAATATGGAGTGACATGAGCTTGAAAGGACTTTGTTGGGTTCTGTTTTACAAGTAAGATGGTGTAATGCAGGAAATGGAGCGTTCTGCAGATGTTCTAGCAGCAGGCTTGCTTGAAGTTGCAGATCCTGCTCTTTCAAGTACTTTTTTCCTACGCCAGGTAACTACACTTTGGTCTATGTTTTAAGTTTCTTTCAACTGTGTTTGTTGTTGATTTTCATCCTTGTTTTTGTTGATTTGGCACAGTAATTTCTATCCTTTGACAGTCTTTGACATCCTTTACCTTCTTTTTTTGCTTCTGTTTATAAAATAAGAATTTTGATATCTTTGATAACCCAATGTTTCCTAGAAGGTGGCTTCATGATAATTTTGTGACTTCAAATTTTGATTCCATTTTGAATTGTCCAGACATGGATGTCAGACGCAACGGATTCTGAGGATTCTGTTATAAAACCTAGACCTATTTGGGTAACTTACAACTCCAAATATGGCAAGGACAAAAAAGAGAAAGGGAACAGAAAGAAGCAGCAAGATCTTTATAGGACTTATGGCACCCGTGTAATTCCTGTGTAAGTACTTTCAGCCCTCCTTTTGTCATTGGTCCAAATAGGAGAGTGATTGTATAGCCTTCTAATTTTTCATCTTGGGAAAGTTCTACATAATGTCTCTTTTCATTCAGTTGTACTTTTTAATCGTCATTTTGCTTTAACCTAAGTTTCTAGGATACCAATACCAATACAAATGGATACATTGATGGATAAGGATACATCAGTTTTTAAGAATATTTGGAATACAATATTGCTGGAGATCACATTCTTACATACATACATAACAATGTTGCAGCAATTTTTGAGGGTGGGGGAGATGGGCAGTTTGGGGGATGAGTTTAAGGGATGGTTGGAATGTACCCACAAATAGGGGATGATGGGATGGGGACCAATGCTGAAATTTGACTTTCACTCTTGCTCATAAAAAAAATTCATGACGTTCTAATATTTTTTTACTGCTCTTCAATTTACATTCACATAAATTCATAGCTTGTCAATTTTAGGTTCAAAAACATTCATGATTACAAAATACTATTTAATTGGAGGAGTTTATAATCGGATCATCCACGATCTTAGAGAAACCAATAATTAGCTTAATAATAAACACAATTAAATTAATAATAAACACAAATGGAAAATATACTTTGATTTAGCCAAATTCTACCTACAATATTAGATTCATGTTACATTATCTAAGTCCTAGATTGTTGTAAGTTATACAGAGTTTCAATACTATCTTGGTTAAGAGAGTTAGTTTTCTAATGGAATTTGGATTTAATATTGTTTAAAGATTAGTTATTTCATATTTATGATTTTAAAGCATCTTACCTTTAAAGGTATTTAAAAGAGATTTTGATTTCTCAAAATTAATCAAGCTATTCATAAGAAAAGAAATTCATAGAAAATTACTTGGAAATTGTTCTTTTTTTTTGCACTGAAGAAGCTCGTCACCCGGAAATCCCTTCTGTGCCAGTACCAAGTACTAAGAACTCCAATATTTGAAGTTTTAGCTTCCCCTTCTTCCTGCCCACAAAGTGTTTTTCCAATATATATATATATATATATATATAATTTAAATGTTTTCTCCTTCATTTATGGCTTTCTACTTATAAGCCAACTCCTAGTTAATATATATTAAATAAGAGTCCAAGTTATGAGGCGAAAGCCATAAAACAAGGAAAAAGTAATATATATATATATATATATATATATATATATATATATATATATATATAAGAGTTGGCTCATCAGGTACCCCTAAGAGGAGAAAATGATAGGTGGGTAGTTTTCCAACCCGTAAAGTATACAGGTTTACAGTCTTACTCCACATTAATGTGGATGGTTTCCTCTCCACAACCATATGTAAAAAATGTTTAAAATAGGTAAAATCGTTTAAATTGAACGTAAAGTTTTAGCATTGATGGGGACGAAAAAAAATTGAAAATTCCTCCAAAATTCCTAGGAATTACCCAATTAAATATGTGCATTTTTAACTAGAAAAATAACTTACAAACATACATTTTTTTTTTTTTAAGTAAAAAGAGGTAGTGCCTGTTATATTACCATTGCCAAAGTACATAATTCAAGACTGTAGGTGATGCCAGCTGTCCCGCCTGAGCAGGAAACCGGGACAGCGTGGCATCCATGTCCATGTGTCACACTGAAGACAGAGTTTAACAAAAATTGACAAAATTGACGTCCTGCCCGAAGGAAACCAGGACTCATGGTCACAGCATGCAAGCTGGTTATTCTATCTAGCTCTAAGACTAACTGATATCTAGCTAGTAAAAGGCAGTGACTGTAATGACAAGACAAAGACCAGAAACAAGTTTGAAGCATGAGGGAACCTTTGAGCCAAGCTGGTTGTCCTAGACCTCAGAGTGCCTCCATCGCGCCGGGAACGTGTATGTGCGTGCGCAGGTCGGACATTGCTTTTTGGTCGATGCTCTGGAGTGTGCCGCGAAGAACATATCCATCTGCTGATCCAGGCGTTCCAAGCGGAAGGTGTGGTCATCCAGCTTGTGCCTAATTTCATAGACCAGTTCGATATACTTCCAGTCAGCTGCCGGTGGCTGCTTCTCTCTGGTATCCTCATCCGCGTCTTGTGCTCGCTGTCGTCCCCCCTCGCTGCCTGTTTCCTTCTCCTTGTTGGTGGGTTCTGGGGGAGCCTCCTCTTCCACGTAGCAGGGGGAGTAAGGTATCTTCGGGGTGGCAGCAGAGGGGTCGGCCACCTTGCAATCAGACTGACTTTTGCTGTGGGTGCCCATACTTGTGCTCGGGTTCCAGCTATCTGGTGCTATTAACAAGATATGCCTGGGAGGGCTTGGCGGACCAGCTTCCGGTATGACCTCTTCCACGTACGCCATTGGAGGCGAACGTGGTCTGGTCTTTCTCCTCCGGGCTGCAATCGCCATAGCTCTCTCAAAATTGTGCTTTCGCTTGCGCCGAAACTCTGCCGCTTCGAATTTTTCCTTCCGCTTGCGCCGAGACTCCTCCGAATGCCATGCCGCTCCCCGGCGCGATCTCCCTCAGATTCGGGGCATGACGGGGTAACTGTAAGGAGTGTGAGTGCCTAACCAGTGCAGTCGCTTCGCCAGAGAGGAAGGAAGGAGGCCACCGCTGCTCTGGTTCGACTGCAAGACCAAATCTTCCCGGAGCAAAATGCAATATGAGGTCGCTGCTCGAACCACTAACGCTGTTATGAACACCACCGCCATTGCCATGGCATTAAACCTTGTCATTAATCGCTGCTGCATAGTGCTCTGGTGAGGGGTACCCTTCGCTTGCGCGAGGGGCCTCATCGTGAAGGTTCTCCTGCTCGGATTCATGTGGTTTAATGGCGGAGGTATTGCGAGCCGGTAGATGCATTAATGCAGCGTCCCGACTCGCTCCCACATGGCTCTAACGCGCCACCTGTCACCCCATCCGGGGAACTTACAAACATACATTAGAAATAATAGTCATTAATCTTATTGAAAATATTTTACATGAAACACAAATCAATACCATTCATTATTCCTTAAAAAATGAAGGGATAATCTAATAAATCATAGTGATAAAAATTAAATATTGAAAGATAGTCGAAAATGGCAATGAATAAATGTTATTGCTTGATATTTAATTAAATGAAAAAGTATATTGTCAAAATGCCCACAATATGTGCTCATTATTCATACATAACTTGAAGGTTGATACAATTGTTAGCTTTTTAGCTTGGGAGGTACTCTGCATGTGTGTCTTGTATTCGGAAGTAACCTTGTACCTACACTACTAGACACTTGATTTTGCAATGGGTTTTTATAAAGTTGTGATAAAGTGATTCTTTTATTAAAGTGACTTTTTAACAAAGTGTACCTTCTAATATTAAAGTGACTTTATTTCATAAAGTGCAATTATGTTATAAAGTGAAAATGTACTTTAATATTTTAAAGTGATTTATTTTGGAGGGAATGAATCATGACCCTTGATCTTGTAAAGACAAGATTAGATCTTGGTCATTAGATCTAGGGTTGGAGAAGGTGAAGGGTCACTTTCAGATTATAAGAGAATGCATTGGGTAGTGTGCAAAACACATTGAGAAGGAGATTGAGAGAGATTTCTGAGATAACTTGAGAGAGGAAAGTTAGGGCAGCAAGGAAGGCGCATTTCCCAAGAGAGTTTGGGCACAACTCCCAAGAGAATATTTTTGTGTGAGTGCTGATAGTTATTGCTGCTGTTGGAGACCATACTGTACGGATCCGTGCAGTCTGTACAAGGAAAGTTTGGCATGATTTTCGAGCTTGTTTTGGAGGGTTTTTCTTGCTGCAGCAGGGCCGTATAGAGCTGTCCATACAACAGATTGTGGGCAGGTTTTCCAAGGTGCTGATTTCTGGGCAGGCCGTACAACAATACAGATTTGACATGTTTTCCAAGGCAGAATATTGTGGGGGCAGTTTTGTGTGCTGTAAGTGGATTTCTCTTGCTGGAAATTGTATTGTTGTTGCTGATATGTACTTTCTTGAAGCTATATAAATCTCTCTCTCTCATTGGGTTTCCCCACAATGAGGTTTTCCTTGGCATTGCCTAAATTTTTGAGTATTTCTGAGTTGAATGATATCTGTTCATTGTGTTTATTCCGCTGCTAAATTGCTTAGCAATGTGTATTTCTGCTTATGGTAATTTCTAAATGTGGGTTTAGACATTTCAGAGTTCATAAAAGACAATTATCTCTAGGTTGCTAAGTGTATGACAAAACTTTTTATTAGCTGATTTTGTCATTTTAAATTTCTACATGGTATCAAAGCTTGGGCTCTGAGTGACAGTGAGCACTGAGATTTTTGGGCAAGTTTGAATGGGGAAATTTGTTGTTTGTTTTCCTTTGAACAATGATAGGGAATATAGCTGCATGTATTAGATTTGAGGATCAATTCGATGACATTTCCAACTGTTTGTAGTGGAAGGTCCAGATGTCAGGTGTTCTCAAGGAGAACAAGATTTGGAACTATGTCAGTTCTGTTGTTGTGGCTCCCACAACAGATCTTGTTTCTTTGGATTTGCATGAAGTAAAGGAGGCTAAAGCTAAGAGCATTATTTTGGATGGGGTGAAGGACCACCTTATCCCACACTTGGTTGAGAAGAAGACAACCAAAGAGATGTGGGATGCACTTAAAATTTTATTTGAGGCGAAGAATGAAAACCGAAAGATGGCCTTGAAGGATAAGCTGCATGATACCAAGATGGCCTTGAAGGATAAGCTGCATGATACCAAGATGGGTAAGGGGGAGAGTGTGTCTTCTTATCTTACTCGGGTAGCTCAAGTGAAAGATGAGCTGGCTGCAGTTGGGGAGGTCATATCGGATTCAGAGTTGGTGAGGATAGCCTTGAAAGGCTTCACCAAGGAATGAGAAGTCTTTGTGAAGTGTGTGGTGGGTCGAGAAATTTTTCCAGATTGGAGCAGGGTGTGGGATGACTTCACTCAGGAGGAGATCCAAATGGGGTCTCATAGCAACTGTTAGAAGGAAGACAGAGCTGAGGAGAATGTTGCTTTTGCTGCAAAGAGCAAGAAGAAAGGAAATTTCGGGAGGGACTTGAGTAAAGTCAGATGTTACTGTTGTAACCAGTTAGGGCACCTTGCTTCTCAGTGTCCTGAGAAGAAGAAGAAGAGAAAGGAACAAGAGGGGCTTGAGACAATTGCTACAACGACCATGGAGGACTTTTCTATCAAGTTTGATAAGGAATTTTCTTTGCTTACTCTAGTATCCAGTGTCAGTTGTGGAGGATTTGGGGGTGATTTCAGATGGATTGTTGACAGTGGAGTCTCTTGTCACATGACGGGAATTCGGCGGGCATTCCTTCTGATCATAGAGACAGGTCCTGACCGACTGGTGGAGAGTGAAGGTGGCATGGCACAAGCTGTACTTGGAGTTGGAAGGGTTAGATTTTGACTCGAGTATGGAGGATTTTTGGAGCCTGATGGAGTTTTCTTTGTTCCAGGGTTGAGGGTTAACTTGCTCTCAGTCTCAGCCTTAGAGAATGATGGATATTGTACATTGTTCAAGAGAGGACATGTATTTATCTACAGGGGAGGGAGCGGACCCGATGGAACCACAACTAATTGGTGATTGGGTGGACAGGTTGTACATGTTGCAAGGACAACCTTCAGTCTTGCATTCCGAGAGAAGAGAGGGAGTCTCTTCTGAGTATTGGTAGGAGGCTCAACTGGTGTGATCGAACTGATGCTCAAGGTGGAGTGGATTCTCCTAGGCGCTTAGGGTTTAGAGTAGCTGTCAGGAGGATGTCTTCTGGTTCGAGTTCTGTGCAGGTGTCGAGGATGGCTCAGGTTCAGAGGGAGCTCCTACTGAGAATAGTGTGATGGGACCGGATGATGGTGATGGCAACGAGTACATCCCTCGCTAAGAGGGAGTGTTAGTTTTTTAGCTCGGGAGGTACTCCGCATGTGTGTCTTGTATGCGGAAGTAACCTTGTACCTAAACTACTAGAGACTTGACTTTGTAATGGGTTTTTATAAAGTTGTGATAAAGTGGTTCTTTTATTAAAGTGATTTTTTAACAAAGTGTACCTTCTAATATTAAAGTGACTTTATTTCATAAAGTGCACGTATGTTGTAAAGTGAAAATGTACTTTAATATTTTAAAGTGATTTATTTTGGAGGGAATGAATCATGACCCTTGATCTTGTAAAGGCAAGAATAGATCTTGGCCATTGGATCTAGGGTTGGAGAAGGTGAAGGGTCACTTTCAGATTATAAGATAATGCATTGGGTAGTGTGCAAGACACATTGAGAATGAGATTGAGAGAGATTTCTAAGATAGCTTGAGAGAGGAAAGTTAGGGCAGCAAGGAGGGTGCATTTCCCAAGAGAGTTTGGGCAGAAATCCCAAGGGAATATTTCTGTGTGAGTGTTGATAGTTATTACTGCTGTTGGAGGTCGTACTATATGGATCTGTGCAGTCCGTACAACAAGGGAAAGTTTGGCATGGTTTTCGAGGCTATTTTGGAGGGTTTTTCTTATTGCAGCAGGGCCGTACAGAGCTAGTTGTACAATAGATTGTGGGCAGATTTTCCAAGGTGTCGATTTCTGGGTAGGCCGTACAATGGTACAGATTTGGCACGTTTTCCAAGGCAGAATATTGTGGGGGTAGTTTTGTGTGCTGTAAGTGGATTTCTCTTGCTGGAAATTGTATTGTTGTTGCTGATATGTACTTTCTTGAAGCTATATAAATCTCTCTCTCATTGGGTTTCCCCGGGCATTGCCTAAATTTTTGAGTATTTCTCAGTTGAATGATTGTTGTTCATTGTGTTTATTCCGCTGCGAAATTGCTTAGCAATGTGTATTTCTGCTTATTGTAATTTTTGAATGTGGGTTTAGACATTTTAGAGTTCATAGAAGACAATTATCTCTAGGTTGCTAAGTGTATGACAAAACTGTTTATCAACTGATTTTCTTATTTTAAATTTCTATATGGTACCAGAGCTTGGGCTCTGAGTGACAGTGAGCAGTGAGATTTTGGGCAAGTTTGAAGGGGGGAATCTGTTGTTTGTTTTCCTTTGAACAATGACAGGGAATATGGCTGCATGCATTAGATTTGAGGATCGGTTGGATGGCATTTCCAACTATTTGTAGTGGAAGGTCCGGATTTTAGGTGTTCTCAAGGAGAACAAGGTTTGGAACTATGTCAGTTCTGTTGTTGTGGCTCCCACAACAGATCTTGTTGCTTTGGATTTGCATGAAGTAAAGGAGGCCAAAGCTAAGAGCATTATTCTGGATGGGGTGAAGGACCACCTTATCCCACACTTGGCTGAGAAGAAGACAACCAAAGAGATGTGGGATGCACTTAAAATTATTTGAGGCAAAGAATGAAAACCAGAAGATGGCCTTGAAGGATAAGCTGCATGATACCAAGATGGGTAAGGGGGAGAGTGTGTCTTCTTGTCTTACCCGAGTAGCTCAAGTGAAAGATGAGTTGGCTGCAGTTGGGGAGGTCATATCAGATTCAGAGTTGGTGGGGATAGCCTTGAAAGGCTTCACCAAGGAATGGGAAGTCTTTGTGAAGTGTGTGGTGGGTCGAGAAAATTTTCCAGATTGGAGCAGGTTGTGCGATGACTTCACTCAGAAGGAGATTCAAATGGGGTCTCATAGCAGGTGGTTAGAAGGAAGACAGAGCTGAGGAGAATGTTTCTCTTGTTGCAAAGAGAAAGAAGAAAGGAAATTCCGGGAGGGACTTGAGTAAAGTTAGATGTTACTATTGTAACTAGATGGGGCACCTTGCTTCTCAATGTCCTGAGAAGAAGAAGAAGAGGAAGGAACTAGAGGGCCCTGAGACAGCTGCTACAACAACCATGGAGGACTTTTCTATCAAGTTTGATAAGGAATTTTCTTTGGTTACTCTAGTATCGAGTGTTGGTAGTGGAGGATTTGGGGGTGATTTCAAATGGATTGTTGACAGTGGAGTCTCTTGTCACATGACGGGAATCTGGCGAGCATTCCTTATTATCACAGAGACAGGTCTTGACCGACTGGTGGAGAGTGAAGGTGGTATGGCGCGAGCTGTACGTGGAGTTCGAAGGGTTAGATTCCGACATGAGTATGGAGGATTTTTGGAGCTTGATGTAGTTCTGTTTGTTCTAGGGTTGAGGGTTAAGTTTCTCCTAGTCTCAGCCATGGAGAATGATGGATATTGTACATTGTTCAAGAGAGGACATGTTTTTATCTATAGGGAGGGAGCGGACCCGGTGGAACTACAACTAATTGGTGATTGGGTGGTCAGGTTGTACATGTTGCGAGGACAACCTTCATGTTATGATTTAGCGTCGGATGAGGAGCAGGAAGCTCCTGAGACTGCAGTGGGCCCAAGGATTCAGTTTTTCATTCCGAGAGAAGAGAGGGAGTCTCTTTTGAGTACTGGCGGGAGGCTCAGCTGGTGTGATCGAACCGATGCTCAAGGTGGAGTGTATTCTCCTAGGAGCTTAGGGTTTAGATTAGCTGTTAGAAGGATGTCTTCTGGTTCGAGTTCTGTGCAGATGTCGAGGATGGCTCCGTGTTCAGAGGGAGCTCCTACTGAGAACAGTGTGATGGGACCGGATGATGGTGATGACAACGAATACATCCCTCGCTAAGAGGGAGTGTTAGCTTTTTAGCTCGGGAGGTACTCCGCATGTGTGTCTTGTATGCGAAAGTAACCTTGTACCTACACTACTAGACACTTGACTTTATAATGGGTTTTTATAAAGTTGTGATAAATTGGTTCTTTTATTAAAGTGAATTTTTAATAAAGTGTACCTTCTAATATTAAAGTGACTTTATTTCATAAACTGCAGTTATGTTATAAAGTGAAAATGTACTTTAATATTTTAAAGTGATTTATTTTGGAGGGAATGAATCCTGACCCTTGATCTTGTAAAGACAAGATTAGATCTAGGGTTGGAGAAGGTGAAGGGTCACTTTCAGATTATAAGAGAATGCATTGGGTAGTGTGCAAGACACATTGAGAAGAAGATGGAGAGAAATTTCTAAGATAACTTGATAAGTTAGGGCAGTAAGGAGGGCGCATTTCCCAAGAGAGATTGGGCGCAAATCCCAAGTGAATATTTCTGTGTGTTGTTGGAGGCCAAACTGTATGGATCCGTATAGTCCGTACAACAAGGTAAAGTTTGGCATGATTTTCGAGGTTGTTTTGGAGGGTTTTTGTTGTTGCAATAAGGCTGTACATAGTTAGCCGTACAAAAGATTGTGGGCACATTTTCCAAGGTGTTGATTTTTGGGAAGGCCGTACAATAGTACGGATTTGGCATATTTTCCAAGGCAAAATATTGTGAGGGCAGTTTTGTGTGCTGTAAGTGGATTTCTCTTGCTGGAAATTGTATTGTTGCTGCTGATATGTACTTTCCTGAAGCTATATAAATCTCTTTCTCTCATTGGGTTTCTCCACATTGGGGTATTACCTGGCATTGCCTAAATTTTTGAGTATTTCTGAGTTGAATGATTGCTGTTCATTGTGTTTATTCCGCTGCTAAATTGCTTAGCAATGTGTATTTCAGCTTATGGTAATTTCTGAATGTGGGTTTAGAAATTTCGGAGTTCATAGAAGACAATTATCTCTAGGTTGCTAAGTGTATGACATAACTTTTTATATGCTGGTTTTGTCATTTTAAATTTCTACAACAATGATACATACATTCATAACCACAAGGGTTCGCTCAATTGGTTGGCCCATTTGGTAAAGGCATGTTGCCATTGGGGAGGGCACAAGTTCCAATTTGGTCGAGTCCTTTGAGATTATTAGTTGCCCTTGCGGCTAGTGGTAGATACTTTCCAGCATCCAGATATTCCAGGGAAGAGTGGGGGATCCTGCAAAGTTTTCCTTCGAAAAGAACAATATATATGCATAAATTAAGATCTTTTGCTTCAAGGCTAACTATCATAATCATCATCATCACTGCCTTGCAATACAATGCCATCTATTTTCATGCTAACCAACTTATTTGTGTGTCTTAAGTGCCCTTTTTATCGATCTGTGGAGCATCCATAGGGTATACATCCCACTATGCTATAGGTCCCTGTAAATACTTTGGAGCCTTCCTTGTGTGAAGGTGAAGATTACTAAGCACAAAAACATGTTTTTCTATTCTATTAGAGGTAAGCTTGTTCCTCTTAATTAGGTGTATAAAATTGTAAGTGGGCAAGTTCCTTTCATTGGCCGAGAAATTGGCAACTTGAGATGTGAAGCTTGTTACCACACAATCTAGCACTTTAGTGCAAAGCCTTTATAATGTGCCAAGACTAGTGGAACATCGTAAGATGTCTCCACTTCATCTTAGCAACAACTTCCCTCTTTTTAGTGAATGATTGTATCCAACACAAGGGAGGCTTCCTTGGTAGGACTTAGGATTTCTAAGGCAAGACACAATCAAGTCTAAGGCCTCCTAAGTATCTACCCAAAATACCTCCAATGAAATATATCAAGCAAGTTAGGGTTTAGGTGGCTATTGTAAGTCAATTCTGGATTTGATTTAAGGTATTGAAGGGATGATTTACGGAGTTTTCCAAGCAATAATCTCATACAAAACAATCCCCAAACCACTCAAATCTGAAACTCACCAATGGCTGTTGTAAAACTTGCAATAAAGATAGGAAATTACAACAATAAACAGGTTACAACAATAATACAATTTAGCCCTCAAAATGAATTATAAATCGGTAGAAAATAGGGCTAAAATAATGAATAAATATAGGGTTTGATTAACTTTTAAACTCTAAAAATTACAAGGCATATGATAGCCATCTAAAACAAGACATCTAGCCCTAATAATGCAGTAATATAAACCAACAAGGCAAATTTTATGTAATAAAATGATTTTATGTCAAACATGCAAGAAAACCCTAGTATTTTAGATCAAGGGTATGCAAGAAAACCCCAAAATTTTAGGGAAAAAATATGCATGAAAACCCTAGACGTGTAGGGTCTTTGATGGCTGAAAATTAAATGTAAGCTAAACAAAACCCTAAATTTACCCTAAAACATAAATTAAAATTTGTATTTATAAAATATGATTGACGAAAAGGGAGAAGCCTAGTGTCTACTATATTTTTTGGCCATATGGCGTCAATTAAGGACTCCCTTGAACAAATGTAAGTGGATTTAGGGTGATATCTAGGGTTGTCCACTACAAACCCTAGAAGATCCTCCTACTACCTTATTAAAACTCCAAGATGGTTGAATGGAAGGTACTCCACTAGTAACATTCCAAGAGCTTTGAAAAGAGAGATTTGTTCCAAAAGAAATAAAGAGAATGCACTACTATCATTAGAGAAGCACAATTACACTAGCATTCGTCCATAAACAGATTCTACAAGATAAAATGAGACCACTTACTCAATGTTAAATTTTGAGCTTGATTTCTTATGCAGATTATTTCTTTAAATTCTTCAACACTTTGATTCCAGCTTAATATATTTCAACAATATAGAATCATAACTGAATAGCAATAACTATGTAGATACATAAGCATGCACATCAACAACACATGTACCTTGGGGAAACCCTGTACAGGGAGAAAAGCCCCAACAAACGATATTCCTTTATTGCATTAATAATGTAAGATCACTTACAAATATCTACCATGAATACTCTGCTCTTAAAGAGCTTGCCAAGACGACTTAGACTGGACTGAAAAGACCTTGTAGAAAATGAGAGGCTTTGCTGATATAATTTCTGGTTATTGACCAGCACTGTAGAAAAGACTAAGCGCTGCCTGGGTGCTACTTTGATGCCTTTTTCTGGACTGATATGCAGCCTTTCTTACCAGGGATATACACTGCCTTTTCTTGACTAATAAGCTGCTCTGTTCTTGACTGATATGCTGTCTTGTTATTGACTGATATGCTGTCCTATAGGACTGATATGCTGTCTTGTATATGGCTGATATGCTGTCCTGTGTATGATTGATATGCTGTCCTGTATAGGACCGATATGCTGTCTTGTATAGGACTAATATGCTGTCTTGTGTAGCACTGATATGCTGCCTCCATAGGACTGATATGCACCTCTGTTTAGCAGCCTCTATAGGACTGATATGCGCCTCTGATTAGCAGTTGCAATGCTGCCTCTATATCTTCACCTTCACCCTGCATAGCAATTGTGTAGAAGAGAGGGGGTCGACCTCTGCTTATAAAGGAATGAATAGGAGAAGAGGAGAGGACTCGAATTAGAGGTAAGAAGGCATGCTTGACATAACTCAGCTTCACACTTTAGTTTGAAAATAGAACTAGACTTGAGACTTCAGTTACAACTCACCCTTGACTTGGCATGCATGCGTACTAACTTAGCATGCACATGTCATGCATGCATGCAACATGCAACTGGACATGCATGCAACATGCGACAATTTAACAACTTTGACTTTGATCTAGACATGCAACTTTGACTTCTACAACTCTACTCTTTACAAGGCAATTCAAATTTCTCTTCATTGTGGATAATGTTACACGTGCCAACGCACTAGATCAATACATTTATTGTAAATTTTTAATGACAAAAATCGGCAAGCTAAAATTTCTGTCAAACACTTAGCAACCTAGAGAACTGTCTTTCATGAACTTCCGAAATGTCCCAAAACCATATTCAGAAATTACCATAAGCAGAACTACACATTGCTAAGCAAATATGCAGCGGAAATAAACACAATGGACAGCAACCCATAAAACTCAGAAATTTAGGCAAAAGCCAGGGAAAACCCCAATGTGAGGAAACACAACGAAAGAGAGAGAGATCTTATTATTCAGCTTCAGGAAAATACATAACAACAGCAAAATCACAATTTCCAGCCAAGAAAAATCCACTTACAACACACTAAAACAGTCCGAAAATCTGCCTCGTAATCCGTGCCAACAGTCAGCTGTACGGACTTTTCTGTACAGCCCAAAAACGACAACCAAAAGTATGGAATCTGCCTTGAAAATTGTGCCAAAGACTGCCTTGATTTTTGTGCCCACTTTCACTTGCTGTACGGACTATACGAATCCATACAGTACGGCCTCCCACAGCAGAAAAATGACCCAACAATGAAACATATATCTTCCTTGGGATTTGTGCCCACTTTTTTTTGGGAAATGTGTCCACAATGCTGCCCTAAATTTCCTCTCTCAAGCCTACTCGAAAATCTCTCTCAATCTCCTCTCGATGTGTCTTGCACACTACCCAATGCATTCTTTTATAATTCTGAAAATGACATTTTCCCTCCAAAGTGTCTTTTCACCATCCCCAACCCTAAATCCAAAGGTCAACATTAGATCTTGCCTTTTTCAAGATCAAGGGTCATGATCTATTCCCTCCAAAATGAATCACTTGAAATATTAAAGTGATTTCACTTTATTACATAAGTGTAAATAAAGTCACTTTAAAATTAGAAGGTACACTTTATTAAAAAGTCACTTTAATAAAAGAACCACTTTACAACTTTATAAAAACCCATTTCAAAGTTAAGTGCCTAGTAGTGTCAACATAAGGTAACATCCGCATACAAGACAAAACATGCGGAGTACCTCCCGAGCAAAAAAATAACATTTACATCATTTGTAATATTAGGAATATCGTTTGTTTCTAGCTCATAGGAATTTTATATTCAACCTAACTTTTGCTAAATGCTTTGACTTTAGCTCATGGCTCACAAGGCTTGACTAGGCTCATAGAGGTTGTACATTCCCCCTGACTTTTGCACTAGTCTATCTATGCTCACATAGGTTGTACGTTCCCCCTGACTTTTGCACTAGATTGTCTATGCTCACAAAGGTTGTACGTTCCCCCTGACTTTTGCATTAGACTTACATAGCATCTCATTTGTCTTGACTTTTGGTTTGACTCACAGAGGTTGTATGTCCCCCCTGGCTTTTGTCAATACCTCACAAGACTGGTTGATTCTCCAAATCTCCCTGGCTAGCTTCAGGGTGGCCCATATGGCCTCTCATTGGAGAATGACTGTCGATGCTGCCAAATTTAACACTCAAGACATCTTTCAATCTTCAAAACCCTAGCAATGAGCATCCATGAAATAGTAAATCCGTCCATAAAATCATCTCCACAAGAAGTCGCTATAACTAGCCATCCATAGCGATTTTAGAGAAGAGAGAATAATAGTAGACAAATAGTGATAATTCTCCACAAGTAGTAATGATTTACAAGTGAGAAGTGCTTCTCTTATTTATATGAGAGATCAAGCACCCTTCTCATCCATCAAAAGCCCCAAGAACATAAAATAATGCCTTTATCTCCTACAAACCCTAGAGATAAGGAAACAAAACATAAAATATCCATGATACATGAGTGGATAGGTCACTAATACCCCCAATGATGCTTCCAAAATAAAGTAACGATGCTTTAATGCAAAATCATCCATCATAAATGCATGTTAGAGGCCACATGTGTGGCACGAATGACCTCAATAAGTGGATGACTCACTCCAAATTAGTGTGTAGGGGCTCAAAAGATGAAACATTCCCTCCAAGAGGTGCAATGTTTCATTACAAAGTGACATGTCATCCCCAAAAAGTGTGACATGTCATCAATAGGTGCCAAATCATCATGAAAAGGTGCAACGTTCCATCATCAAGGTGCCATGTCATCTCAACTGGGTGCTAGGATGTCTCAACAAGGGTGCCATGTACTCATAAGGTTCAATGTCCTCTCAAAATAAGTGGAATGACCTCTCAAACATGGTGGGACGACCTCCATCAAATGTGCAAGTAGCCCCTCAATATCCTCCAAAGGACCAAGGTTCAATCCAAGTGAATATTCATGTGAAGTGCATCGTCCAAGGAGGGGCTCATGTGGTCAAATGTATCATCACGATTCACATATGCTCCGTTACTAATACAATCAAAGCAGGGGTCCGTATTTGTAAGAGATAATTTTTAACTTTGTAACTATCTAAGTCAGTTGATATACCTAATCTGTTATCAACTTTCTAAAGTGCAATTTTACATAATAGAAACTTAGCATTTATTGCTTACATTCACTAACTTTAATGGTGTGGTTGCTAGCTCCTACATCTAGCTTTCAAAACATAAGTACAAAAATAAACTATGATAACCTTAACTGAGCTGTCAATCAAATATAGATGGCATGATGCCTTGGCCATTATTGCTATGAGCAATGTCTGCTTGCTAACAGTAGGCTGACCTTAAGTAATTAGTTTTGTCATGCAACCTGGGTCTTTATTACATCACTATTTTGTACCAAAACATTTACAGAAGAATTCTTGTCAGATAAAAATAATGTGTTGTTATTAGGTTAAGAGAGCTTTTTGTTAAAATCATTTCTATCAATGTATCCTGCTTGTGGGTTTTGGTCTTGTCGATATAGGGGAATGTAAACGGAAACAAGATACTTGTACATGCAATTGTGTAAAATATTAGGATTGTTTTTCTGGAAGCATTAGGGCTATTCAGAGTGTTCTTCTGGGAGTAGTATAAAATGTATTTCTTAGTGTTGACCTAATGAGGTAAGAACCTAAAATGGCCATGCCTGTAATGAATAATGTCAAGCAGAGGTGCTGGTCCAAAACTCACCATGAACAGCCACTTCGAAGCTGCGTTTTGAAGAGTATATAAATTAAGAAGTGACCTGTAGGGAGACGATTCTTGAACTTTATATTGATTCGACATTGTGTCTGACTGATTTGGTTAGAATGCATTTCCTAAAATTTTAACAATTAAAGATGCTATTCTCATTTTTGTGAGTGTTCCAAAGTTCAAACTTTGACATTTTAGTCTCTATCAGGGAATGCATTCGATATGGTCATTAACATTTGTCTTCATAATTCTGGACAAGAGATGACAGAGTAGAGTGCCAATAGTTACATATAAGAGGCTAAATACAACAGTTTACTAACAGCTTGCAAGTTCTGGAATTGAATTAGCTTGGAAACTATTACTTGATCACATTAGAACTGATGAAATTTGGATTGATATGTTTTATTGACATATTAACATTTATTAAAACAAATCAATCTGACTCTCAATTCCTCTCGCCAGGTTTGTGTTGTCTCTAGCTGGTATAGATCATGAGCTATTGATGGAAGGTGAAAGTCAAGTATGGACCAGCAATGATGTTATAATTGTTCTTCAACATGAGAATAACCAAATACCCCTCAGGTGGGTCTTCAATGGAAGTTATTCGTTTATGCTTATGGTTCTTTATCTTCATAAATTTGTTCTTTCTATTTTTTAAAAATCTTCTTCTGAAGGATCTTTACATACTTCCTTGTAAACCTGTGAGTTTGTTTGACCTTTTGTCATTGTACTGCATGTTTGTTATCCACCCTATCAGAATAAGATGCACAGAGAATTGCAGACACACAATGTCAATACCACAGATAGGAGAGAAATGCTCATTTTAGTTCATTATTCATTAGGTATGAGAAAACATTGTATAGTATTGTCTCAATATGGGATCACTTAACCTGTCCAAAACCTGACTACTAACACATCACTTAATTAATATTAAGTCATTATAACTTAATTTTATAACATCGTTACATCATAACGTAATTTTACTGTATAAAGTACCCCTTTCTTAAGTTTCCTAAGTTGAGGTATAGTACAAAGTTATGAGTCATGACTGTTATAAAGTATCTACTCTAACACCCTCTCTTAATGGTCATACTGGAAAACAAACCAAGCTTATAACGAGGGTCATGCTCTTCTATTTTTGGAAAAGCATATTTCTGGTATTATTGGATAAATTTTTAGAAGAGCAAGTAAAATCAAGCTGTTGATATTTTTGGATGCTAATATTTTGGAAAAGGAGTGAAGACCTTCATGAAGCATGATCATAAATATGTGTTGAGCAAAGAGAATTAAATTATCAGTGCATGTTCAGTCCAGTGTTACACGTATTGCGATAATATCACCAAAATCAAAGATGGCGATAATATCTCCAAAATCAAAGATGGCGATAATATCGCGATAAATCCAAGTTTTCAAATTACTGCGATAATTTCCTTATTTATCGCGAGATGATCGAATTTATTTCCCTGCTGAGATCCGATTCATCTTAAAACACGGTTTTTGGTCCTTTTTCCCTCATTTTGAAAAAGTTACTAAGGGGATTGAGGTCTGAGGATACAGTGACCATTTTCCATCAAGCAAACAAGGGGAAATCTGTAGCTTTCATTGCCATCAACCAAGCATTTGTGGAGTGGGGATTTACTCCAAGCTACCATATCTATATTCCCTGGTATGTAGAAAAATTTATGCCTTTATTTTCGTTGTTTTTCAAGATTTAGTACAGGGATTCCATTGTCCATTAGATATACCTTCTTGCCCTTTTTTAATGGGAGATTTAACACTTATGTAGCTATGATGTTTTAATTGCAGTATTCTTTAAGTTTTTTGTGGATTTGGATTCTGAATTTCCCCATTTGTTTTGTGCCGTAGGTTTAAATTAAAAAAAATTAATCAGTGCTCTACAACATGGAAAAACCATTGGACCCAATGTGGGAGTATGGTGAACCATATGAGGGTCATAACAGAACAAAACTGAGTTGCAAGCTATGTGGAATGGAAATTTTTGCAAGAATCAATCACTTGAAATACCACCATCCCAAAATCCTAGGGCATGAAGTTTATATTTTCCCTGCAGCTACCCCAGACGTTGTCCTTATCACAAAGAACTGAATTTTTGATATTGCTAGGAAGATAGATGAGAGGGAAGAATTGAGGAACTTTTAGTTTTCTTAAGCCCAGATCTGATCTCTAATTCCAATAAAATTAATTTATACCCAGATGCATGCACTGAAAACAATAAATTCCATATCTGATTTTATGAACAGAAATACACTGAGCTTACTAACAGCACATGCATAGTGGAAAACAAAAACCAATCACACAATTTGACATAAAGAATTTTGGGTAAACACCCCTGGAAAAACCCCGAAGGCAAAACCAACAAATAAGAGAGTTCTCTTGATTTTCGTGTCCACAGAGAAATCTGGAAATTACAGAATAATTTTTACGTCATTAAATGCATCGGTGCACTGCCTTGGGAATTGTGCCAATACCATGCAGCTCTTCCCAGCTGCTGTACGACCTGTACACTGCCTTGGAAAGCATGCCAAGACCACACAACTCATCCTAGCTGCTGTATGACCTGCAATAGATGCGAGTGACCTCTGTCACCTGTGCAGCCTGCTCACCCATGCTGTACGGATTCTGTACAACCTGCAATTCCCCTTCTTGATTTTCATACTGCTGCCATGATGAGTTGCCCTTCCTTCCTGCTGAAGATCTCTCTCTCTTTCTCTCTGGATTTCTCCTTAGCTGCTCAAATCGACCTCTCTCTCATTCGAATGTGTCAAATCACTTTTTCCTCTTTCCCTTTGATAATTTTCCGGTGACATTGGGATCTCCGAAGTTACCTAATTTCAATGGATGAGATTAGATCTCATCACATTGAAATCAATGGACAAGATTAAATCTTATCCTTGAGATCTTTTTCTAGAGTAAATAATTAACTTTAGAAATAAAAGCCCCCATTAATTAAAAACTAGTTAATGTGCCTTTTCACTAGGAAAATTACAAATATAATTTTTACATGAAATTGAAAAGAAGGAAAAGTAAACAGACATCTTCTGCATGCTTTGACATTGTTGATGTTTTGTAGCAGCGTGAGGTATTCCCTCCTAGACAACTTTTCTGAGAGAGGAAGATTCCAAGAAGTCAAAGGAAGACCATTGAACAGTTGAAGAATACCCTAGAAGAGAAGTTGGCCGCACAGGAAAATAATAAAGGAAAAATAGAATTCCAGGAAGAAAAGTCGGCCCCAGTAAAGTGACTTGAAGACTATAAATAAAGGGAGACGCCTTGCCATTTCATACACACTCGCACAACTCTCTCACTCAAGAAAAGAAGGCGCAAGTCCGTGTCAAGGAAGAAGATGCAACTACTGTAGTTTCTAGGGTTTCTATCTTGAGAAGTTCGCTGGAAGAGGCCGAGTAATCTAGCACTCTCACTAGGGTTGCTACACATCATATTTCAGGGTTTTGCTTAGTTATCTACCCTAGCTAGGGTGACAAGAAGAAGAGATAAGTACTTGTTATCAGGGTTTCTTCATTGTTGGTTTTGCTCTTGTGAATAGAGCTTGTTCATGGTTGTGTTGTGTTAGCATAACTACTTTCTCTAAGAAAAGTTGGCTAGGTTTTTCCTCGAGTTTCAGGTTCCTAGGATAAATCTTTGTGTCTTCTTGTGCTTGTCTATCTGCTTCTAGATCCTGGTTATATTTTCAATATATGGTTGTTGAATGTTGAAAGAAGATCAAAGTACTCTAGTAAATCTATTGGTTATGAAAATTTAAGAAAATCTAAAATGGTTTCAGAGCTATAGGGTTGAAGCCAGATTTGACCTAGCGCAAGACACCAACAAGATCAAAGATTGCCAGTCGTTGGGGTTTTTCTAGAGCCAACATGTAATATCCCCTTCCAAGTGACAAAGATATTGGGAGACTTAGTAGTCTAGTTGTTCCCCTAGACTATAGTCTCATTGAAAAGGGAACTAAGGGGCTAAATGGTCACTGAGGTGTTAAAGTTATATTATTAAAGTGACTTTGGCTAAAAAGAAAATAAAAGCTAATTGGCTAAGATGAGAAAGATAACGTAATAGACCTTAGAAGCCAATTAAATAATTTAAGTGAAAATTAGAAGCTGGAATAGAAAAGAAGAGGAGGGCGCCTCACTCCTCATGCTTGACACTTCTCACTTTGCATCTTGAGCTCTGCAACTTAGACGTTTTGAGGGTTTTTGAGTCAACAAACCCTAGAGATCAACAAGGAGGTGAAAGATTCCTTTGTTCCTGATCCAAGCTTGGCCAAGGTGGTGAAAGATCCCACCCTCACCATTCTATTCAGTTTAGAACAGTTCAGAGGTGAATTGTGGAGTAAGGGCGCAGATCTGGAGTATTTCTGTAGGTTTGGGGCGCACTGCTGAAGGAAGAGGTGTTCAATTTGGCTAGGAGATTGGGGATCTGAAGTAGATCTTGTTACGAAGGTGTTTTCCATCACTAGGGCGCCTTTTTGTTAAATATAATGTAACCTCAACAGGATGATTGTACACTGCTAGCTGTCCTGGTCAGCTGTACTTTCTTTTCTTGATTTGCTTGAGCCTATTTAGCTCAACTATTTTCCTTTTGCACTTAACTTCTTTGTTAACTCTTCTTATTGTACTTTCTCCTTACATTCTCAATATACTGAATACTATTTCTGCTCTATTCTTTCTCTTTGCATTTCTTGCTTCACAATTTATCATGGTATCGGAGCTTCAATAGTAAGCCTCTTCACACAGGTTGGAGAGCAACACGATCCTCACAGCGCAGAGCTTACACAGATCACGAGAGCACGCGACATAGACTTTTCACAAGGCTTGGAGAGTTGTCCGTAATACTCTCAAAAGATCCTCGTAGGAAGCTCACGCGAGGAAGCAGAGCGCTATACGCTCAAAAGATCGAGCAAGCAGAGACTACAGAAGGAGAAACTCTAAAGAATCGTGAACAATTTCATATTCGTCAAAGATTCACGAAGAAGAGCTGCAGGAGGCAGGAACATTTGAAGAATTTAAAGAAATTCGTTCAAATTTGTGAAAGATTGCTGCAGAAGGCAGAATCGTTTAAAGAATTTCGGGAAATATCTCTCCTCTGTCAAAGATTGCAACAGAGAACAATAAGCTTCAAAGAACTCGTGAAATTCTTTCAAATCTTTGAAAGATTCATGAATTTTTCTTCCACAGGAGAAAATCCTTGCAAAAGTAGCAAAGAACACGTCAGAGGAGCCAAGAACGAGAAATCGCAGTCGTAAGATCCGTCCTGCGAAGAGATCGGAGGCGAAAATCCAGTTCAGAAGTGACGAGGAGAGTGCAGAAAAGGCGAAAGAATTTCAGCCGTTAGATTTCGTGCAGAGGACCGACAACCGTCGGATCCGTGAGAAAGTGCACAAGAGAAATTTCGACTTGTGAAGTCACAAAATCGTTAGGACCGTCCATCAAGGGACACGCGGTGAGATCTCGGCATTTCGCTAACTCGCAGGGTGTAAAGGTCAGAAGACTGTCGTGAGAATTCGTGAATCATGAAATCTCGATTCATTCTAGACCGTTGGATCGAGAAAGATTGTGAGTCGTCGATCTGAGTCTATCGCAAAATCGGGAATCGGGAGTTGGACGAGCAAAGGAGACTGCACTCCAAACCCCGATACGCGAAATCTCGAAATCATCTCAACCGTCCATCAATTAGGACACGTGGCAGCACATCCAAGCACCATCAAAATTTTGGCATTTCGGAGTTCAGGATATCGGAGGTCTTGTTGACGAAGGTCGGGACACTCCACGACGAAAGTCCCGAAATCCCGAAAAGATCACAGCGGTCCATTCGTTGGGACACATGGCGGAGATCGAGGAAACCATCGGTATTTCGGCTACCAGGGTTTCAAGTTGACAGAGGATTTGTGTCACCGGGGGTCGCAAGTCGCGAAATCGCGAAACGCAGGAGGACCGTCCATCTCGAGGAGACGCGTGGTAGCAATCCAGGATTTCGGGAGATTTTTTGAAAGGAGAAGGACACTTTGCCATTTTGGCATTCCGCGTACTGGTATTTCGGCCATCCAAGAGACAAGAGGTCGGGTGCTTTGTGTCATAAAACCCCGAAATAGGACTGTGGTCATATGGGAAGTGGTCACATGGACCGTAGGTATAGCCTTGGGGCTAATTGCTGTTAAAGCCATTTCAAAGATCGGAAGGACGAAGGGTCAAGGACTCTTGACATCGGGAAACAGGAAGTCCCGAATCGCGAAAAGCCGATAGCGCTTTAACATTTAGGCGCATAGTCACATTGAACGGAGACTAAGGGCCAATCCAAGGCCGTTAAGCTCTCTTTGGTGTTTCGGCGATCGGAAGTTGGAGAGACAAGAGTTCGGAGGACTTGTATAACGAAGTCCCGAAGTCAGAATCGCGAAGCCAAAACTCGCGAAGTCGAAACTCGCGAAATCTTGAATCGCAGAGTTCCGAAGTCCCTGCAAGAAATTAGCAGACCTGGTTTTACACGCGGGAAACAGGGAAATACGAAATTTTCTAACAATTTTTTTTCTGTTTTGTTAAATTCTTTAAAATATGGCGACGTCTAGCAATTTAGGACCAACTTAGGGTCCGATTCTTCTTGGAAAGAACTATGAGTTCTGGTCTCTTCGAATGAGATCGTTCTTGCAAGCACAAGAGTGCTGGGATCTAGTGGATGTTGGATATGTGGAACCAGATCCAACAGACCTTGTCGCCATGACAAACCAGCAGAGAATTGCTCAGGCAACTCAGAGGAACAGAGAAAATAAAGCTAAATTCTGGATTCAAAATTCTGTGGATGATTCGATTTTCTCAAAAATCACAGGCGATGGTACTTCAAAACAGGCCTGGGACATCCTTAAATCAGCCTACCAAGGCAATGACAGGGTCAAAACAGTCAAACTGCAGACCTTGAGGACATAATTCGAGACTTTAAGAATGACAGAGTCTGAAAATGTGGATCAGTTTATGACCAGAGTCATGGGAATCGTGAACCAGATCAGATTGACTGGTGAAGCCATCATTGATCAACGCATAGTTGAGAAAGTCCTCAGAAGTTTACCAAAGAAATTCGAAATGGTTGTTACAGCAATCCTTGAATCCAAGGCTCTGTCACGTTTTTCAACAGATGAGTTAATCGGTTCCCTGGTGACACATGAGACTAGACTGCATCTCACATATGAGTCAATCATCAATGCCTTCAAAACTCAATTCTCCTTCAGCTGAGGAAGAGGCAGAGGTCACTAAGGACGAGGGAGTACTACAAGTGACCAACACTCGAATGGAGGTAACAGACAACAGAGCCAACATCAAAATTTCCAAGGTCACAGACCACAACACCAGAATCAGAATTTTCAGCCTCAACAAGGCAGAGGGAGAAGATCAAATGACAAATCAAGCATACAATGCTATTACTGTAAAAAATATGGGCACTATGAATCTGAATGTCGGAAGAAGCAAGCAGATCATCTCTCAGGCAGAGCACATGTGTCAAATCATACGGGAGAAACCTCAAAAGGTATGTTTCTCTCATGTCACAAGTCTGAAGAACAACCTAAAGATCTCTGGTTGCTGGACAGTGGATGCAACGATCACATGACAGGTAACAAAGATTTACTTTCATGCATTAATTCTTCAATCTCATCTGATATTACACTTGGAAATGATTCCTTAGTCAAGGTTCAAGGCAAAGGAGCTGTACCTATTCTTACTAAACAAAATGAAAAGAAAGACATAAACAATGTCTATCATGTTCCAGATCTGAAACATAATCTGCTAAGTGTAGGACAGCTCATTGAACATGGCTATAAGGTACTCTTTGAGGGAGCATCTTGCAAGATATATGACAAAATCCCAAGCAGAAAATTGATTTCTGAAATCCACATGACTCAGAATAGGATGTTTCCCCTTACACTCAGAACTGCAAATCTGATTCAACCATATGCACAAAGTGCATCCACCTTGAATGAAACAATGGTTTGGCATACAAGATTTGGACATCTACCCTTTAAGAGTCTAAGTCTTCTTCAGAAACACTCCATGGTCAAAGGTCTTCCCATCTTCAAAGAACAAAATTTCCCATGTGAGTCTTGCATTCTTGGAAAACATAAGAGAACTAGTTTTCCACAGTCCGCAACTCAAGCCAAACAACATCTCGAACTAGTTCACATTGACCTATGTGGACCAATGCAAACAGAGTCAATAGGTGGCAGCTTTTACTTTCTAACGTTTATTGATGATTTTAGCAGGAAAATCTGGATCTATTTTCTCAGACACAAGTATGAAACTTTTGCAAATTCAAAGAATTCAAGGCAGAAGCTGAAAAACAGAGTTAAAAATATATAAAAGCACTCAGGTCCGATGGAGGAGGAGAATACAACTCCAATGAATTTGCAAATTTCTGCAAATCACAAGGCATTATCATGCAAACGACAGCCAGGTATACTCCACAACAAAATGGAGTGGCTGAAAGCAAAACATAGACAATAATGAATATGGCAAGAACACTTTTCAAAGAGAAAAGTTTGTCAAATATTTTTTGGGCTGAAGCAGTAGCATGCTCAGTTTATCTCTTGAATAGATTTCCAACCACAAGTCTAAAGATAAAAGTCCCTCAAGAAGCATGGAGTGGGACAAAGCTAAATGTTGCACATCTAAGGACATTTGGATGCATAGCATATGCTCACATACCTTCCGAATCAAGGAAGAAATTGGACGATAGAAGTGAGAAATGTATCTTTACTGGATATAGTGAAACCTCTAAAGCCTACAGGCTTTACAATCCAATCTCCAAGAAACTAATTCTCAGCAGAGATGTAAAATTTCTGGAAAATCAATTCTGGAATGAATCAGAAAATCAACAACTGGACAGTCAAAATCCATTGCTGCCCAGTTCTGAAAACACAGAAAATTCAAGACAGCAGATACCTCTACCTGTTCTTCCAAGATTGCAGGTATAAGGACGATCTGAAAATTCTTAGGATAACTCAACTTCAAGCAGAGACTCATCCTCTGAAATTCAAAATCAGAGAACTCGAAGTTTGAGAGAAATCCATCAGTAGTTGGATGATTTTGAACATCACAATCTTTTTTGCTTTAATGTCATGTCAACCTACATCTTTTAAAGAAGCAACTAAGGAGTCACATTGGGTTCAAGCCATGAACCAAGAAATTGACTCCATTGAGAAGAACAAGACATGGGATCTTGTTGATTTGCCAAGTCACAAGAAAAGTATTGGTGTCAAGTGGGTTTACAAAACTAAACTCAATGAAAAAGGGCAGATCGAAAAACACAAGGCAAGACTAGTTGCCAAAGGATTCTCACAACAACCTGGTACTGACTATGGTGAAACTTTTGCTCCAGTAGCAAGGTCAGACACTGTAAGAACTCTATTGGCCATAGTAGCCCAACATAAATGGCAAGTATACTAGATGGATGTCAAGTCAACATTCCTAAATGGTTTCTTAGAAGAAGAACTTTATGTCGATCAACCACCTGGATTTGAAGTCCAAGAGCAGCCAACCAAAGTATATCGGTTGAAGAAAGCCTTGTATGGCTTAAAGCAAGCCCCAAGAGCTTGGTACAACATAATTGACACTTATCTAATCAAAAGTGGTTTTAGCAGAAGTCAAAATGAGCCAACTCTTTACACCAAAACTGATCAGCACGGTAAAATTTTGATTGTATGTTTATATGTTGATGACATGATATATACTGGAAATCTTGAGTTAACAAGTTTTAAACATGCCATGCAATCTGAGTT